>JANPWU010000006.1:1987794-2007111 GCA_024707465.1 Erythroxylum daphnites
CCGGCTCGTGACCTAACCAGGTCGGGATTGTCCGGCCCAACCTGATTTATCATTTAAAAAAAAAAGAATTAAAAAACGAAATCATTTCTAACTATACAACGCCGTTGTCATTTTTGGTCTGGCCATGGAGGCCTTAGCCCTACCCCTGCCCATGACTCAGTCGGGCAATACCGGCCCATAGCCCGATCTACGGGCCAATCAACTCAGGCTAGGCCCGTTGACTTTGGGCTCGGCCAGCTCATACCAGGGCAGGTCCTAGCTAGATTGCCATCCCTAATTTTTAAAATTAAAATGGTTGAACCGATTAAAATTTTTAATCTTTGAATTAAAGTCTTTTAATTAAGAGTGATTTATACATAAACATAAGCTTGTAATACAATATTTTGAAATTTTGAATTAAAGATGAAATCAGATTAGAAGTACTATTTCATTAATTAATAAGCAAGCATGTCCATCAAATCAATCATTTGAAGAACTTGAAAACAGAAGGCTTTGATGGTCTGTCATTTCCAAGCCAATGTTGCATATGAACCCCAATAGCATCAAGATAAGCCCCACACCTTCCATGGAAGCCCACCATCTTTCCTTCAGTCGTGCTCGACGTGAAGAACGTACCAATTTCTTCACCAAACGGCCCATACTTACCTCTACTAGTGTAAAATGTCAGCGACCTCACGACTTTCGGCCTATCCTCTCTTATTGTACCATAGTATCCTGACATGCATGTCAGGACTTCATGGGGGTACTCCAATTTCACCTGCAAAAACAAATCACATCCCATGTCATTGGAAGTGAAGCTTTTATCAAGTTTCTTAGATTTTTAAGATTCTCTTGGTCAGATTATATTGTTTTATAGACCTTTTGCGTTGATGTTCCTCCAGTGCTTCCATGTTTAACAGACCAGACAGATTGTCCATTCCTGTCGTACTCAATCTGTATTGAACAAATAGCTTCTGCTGTTCTTGTTACAAATATCTGTTTAATCCCAGAAAACACTCCATCGTCCCATGGTCTTCCTCCATCTCCACCCCATGGACCTGGTCCACATGGAGCTGGTTCTTTGATCACTCCACAAGCAACATCTTCGGTTTGTCCTCGTTTGGCAACTACAAGCTTGTTAGACCAGGGAGAGTTGTCTATTTCTGCAACATCTGCTTCAGTTTTAGTTATTGCATCAGAAAGATAATGCTTTGCAGGTCTTACAACTCCTTCCACAAGGTGTACTCCTATGGCGTCCAGGAAAAGACCCTCTCTTCCATGGAATCCAACAATTCTGCCTTCCTTCATTTTGGTGGTGAAAGAGGGTCCCTGTTCTTCTCCAAATGGACCATGCACTCCTTTGTTGGTGTAGAAAGTAAGCGACTTGATTATATGAGGCCCCATGTACATTAAAGGCCAATAGGTTCCACTAATATTCATTAGTATCTCAGAAGGATAATCGAATATTATCTGCAAGAAATGCACCAATCAATACTCAATAGTAAGACACTGGACCAAGTTTTTCAGTTTTCTGAAATGAAAACCTGAAGATCCTACAATTTTGGTACATCAATCTGCTAAGGTACAAGCTATTCTGGTATCCTTTTCCGGACGGTATGTGGCATGGTATGAAACGGATAACTCTGTATCTAAGATAACTAACCTTATCAGTTTTGAATCCTCCACTTCCGCCATGTTTGCTTCCCCATTTAGGCTGTCCATTGTCATCATACTGGATTCTAATATATGCAATGCCAATACTGCGTGACAAATGGATCTGCCTAATCCCCGAGTACTGTCCGTCATCGAACAACAAACCACCAGTGCCACCCCAGGGTCCATATGTTATCAGACCTTCAATTTTTGATGGAATTCTTCCTATACTAGCTCCCTGAATTTCAGGTCTTCCATTTAGAGTCTGATGATACACTCGAGACAAAAACAATCATGTGAAAAGAACAGAAACATGAGAGAGATGTCTTACCTTGGTGATTGTTCCAGTATCGGTATAATGCTCTTGTGATATTTGTGTTGAGAGCTTTTTTTGTAGAGGGTTGCCATTATCATCTTTCTGCCTCACAGCAACAACTATGTCATAAGCATTGCCTGCACTTCCTTGTATAACAGAGTAGCCTACACTGTCACTCCCATTAGTATTGTAGCTTTTCGTCTGGACTATAGCTTTGGAGCTTTTCTCTTGCTGGTGAGGCTTCAAATATATCCCAATTGCGTTAAGACACCAGTCACTTTTTCCATGAAAACCAACGATCCTGCCCCCAGTCACTGGTAATGAAAAACATGTGCCTTGTGTTACTCCAAATGGTCCATATGTTCTCTTGTTGCTTTCAAATGTAAGTGATCGAATAAGTACAGGTCCCCAGTCGTTTATGCTGCCATAGTGTCCACTGACTGAAGTAAGGAACTCATTTGGGTAATCAAGTTTCACCTGCAAGATGCATATCATTAGGAACAATAATAGTTTCACAGATCCTATGTCCAAGTTCCGATCGTACTTCTTGCTATGATTGCAACATCTATACATAGTTAAATTTCAATCAAACTTCAATTCAAACATCAATTCTAAGCTTCCCTACATTCTTAGCCACCAGGCTAAACCCCTCTCCCTAACTGCTATGGACATTTCATTTCATTCCTATGTTAGTCTAGAATCACCAGAATTCTATGACCATATATTCATGAAAGAGTGGACTAACCTTGTCTATTCTATTGCCTCCAAATCCTCCATGCTTCTCTGACCAAATTGAGACCCCTTTCTTATCATACTCAATCTGAATGGAGTCAATACCAGCACCATGAGCTATCACGAATTGTCTGACAGTCGAGTAGACTCCATCATCCCAACGAAACCCATCTTGACCACCCCAAGGACCAACGCTCATAGGTACCTTTTCTCCTTTTTCAGAGCTCTGAAAACATCATCACACTTCCAGCTTGTTAGTGCTTACGCATAAAGAAGTTCAAAAGAAAAAGTATTGCAGAGAAGCAAGTTAATGGAAGTTTAGACAGTACCATTCTGTTGGTAAATAAACGGATACTTGGAGACTTGTTGATCTAGTGCCGGTTGGAAGAACTTTCTTGACGCTACACAGAGCAATAGAGAAATATTAGTCCTATTTAATGAGCAACAAAAGCATCCTCGTGAGTGGAAACTCTGTATAATATAGCTGTCTGAAGCTAGCAGAAGAAACAAATTCCAAATGCACTAAAGAGGGACATGTTCGAAGATAAGAGAATCAGATCCATGAAACAACCTTTTCACTAAGGCATCCGTTATCCTGTGATTGAAAAGGCACCACGGGTTTCTGACCGTGAGTTTCCACAATCGTGGAAGAGCAAAACAGCTCATCCATCATTTATTGTCAGATTCTGCAGTGTTTACTATTTGAGAGCTACTACAACATTAAGCTCAATCATTCACGATTGTGGATGCCTCAGAAAAAGGCATGGAACTTTTTGACATTCCCTTTGGAACTTTTCATATCATGAAAGTTTTGTTCATAATAGTGTTGCAGAATCTTGCAGTAATGGCCCGGGTTCTGGAAGTTGACTCTTCACTGGTGTGAGGTTTCTACTTCCCATATGTCGGTATTTCTCAATTGAGAAGATACTCTCTTCCTTTTCTATCATTGTAAGTTCCATCCTTACTCTCTCCTCCCTACCAAACTCTCAAAGTGTTCTATAAAACCATGAGCATCCTAGTGACTACAGTAAGTTCAAATATATAGTCTTCACCATCGAAGTAACTAGTTTTTGAGCTACCAGTTGGCATTGTATGAAATTCCAAGACATCAGGATCTAAAATGAAGCAAAAGACCATAGGAAAAAGTAATAAGCTTTGTTAACTTTATTTGCTATATTTTCATAAAAGAAGTGGGAATACAAGATGAAACTTTACAATGCCTTCAAACAATTAGAGGAACTTCAATCATGCCCCTTCACGAGGTACTGAACATCGAATGTAAGGAATAACATTGTCTGAGAACTTGACTTCCATACAGAACTGGAATTGGGAAAAACCTCCTGTTTCCAGTAAATTCACACTTCTCGTGTTTCTTGGCTGATCATGTGTTCCTTCGGCACTACTGATGCCATAACCATCCGGTACATACTTCGCAATATCAGTCAATGCACTTCAAATATGCTTCTGGATCTTGAGGCAGTCTTTTAAGTCCATTCCAACATTCCATCAAAAGTTCCAGGAGTTCATTTCCAGTTGGCACCATATGATTAAGTTTAACAGAACTTATTTCTCTAGAGGATTTTTGTCAGCATACTTCTTTCACTCTTTCGGAATTGACTACTTACAAAATAGAAAAGAAGTTACAACGAGGTAACTCAAAACTAAACCTGTTAACACACTGGACTTTGGTCTGCAAGCAAGGCACCATTTCAACAACTGTCAACCTTAAATCCACTGGGATCGCTCCTCTGGCAAATATATCACCTGCTCATTGTTTCGACACAATGTTTTGCAATGATAGTTATAAAACACAGGAAGCAGTAAACATGTAAGTGTACATGAATTTGCAATAAGCTACTATGTTATCAGGGGATTGATCTTGACAGCAATTACACATTTATGTTTTCGCTTTTTAAACTACCAATAATCCCTGCAAGAACATTTCCCAGATTTAAAGTGATGGAAGGACCTTGAATCACTCAAGTATATTTCACAGCCATATTTCAAGGTGATATATTTAGCTATCCCATGACATTCTCCACACATTCTTATGTTCTTAACAATTCGTATACTTTGAGGTGTAGAAGGTGATGAAACAAAAGCAAAAGCTAGGGCAAGCTTTTCACTATGGATACCAACAATTTCTTCACTCTCTTCTTCCTCTATTTCATCCTTATAAAACCCACAACCCAGATCTTGAGCCTTGATTTCACTTGAGATGCTTTCTGGCCAAGAAAACAGAACATCTGGGTTGAATTTAGGCCAGTTGCCTGTCACAAAAGAATGCACCTTCTTTTTTACTTCAATCCAGCTCTGTCCAATAAGTTTTGGTACCTTGCCATTTCCATCAACCTTTTTTACTTTCGAAGCATCAAGGACTTTTCCATATAAAGCATATCCTTGTAAATTTGACTGACTAATCAAAGAATTCCTGGGTTCTGAGTTCACCAAATTCTCCCTAGCTTGCATTGCCATGTCAAAATTGCCATGAATGAGGCAGGCAGTTAGGAAGGTAGACCAGATGGATGAGTCAGGCTTGATTGGCATATCTTCAATAAATGCCAATGCTTCTCCAAGCCTACCTGAACGACCATATAAATCAACCATAGCTGAATAATGTTCTAAAGTTGGTATGATTTTGCAGTCATTAACCATGCTAGAGAAGGCTTGCTTCCCCATATCAACTTTTCCAGCAAGACTCTGTGCGAGAATTATAGAAGCAAAAGTAGTTCTGCTTGGTTTAATTCCTGCTATTCTCATCTGATCAAAAATATCAAGTGCAGCATCTGGACAAGCATACAAAATATAACCAGCAATCATTGAGTTAAAGGTGATCACATCTTTGGATATAATCCTATCAAATATGCTTCTTGAATAAGCTATATTCCCTGATTTCGTGTAAGTGTCAATAAGTGAATTAACCACAGGCAAGGCAGATACTAGATTTCTGCGCAATGCACAACCATGGATCTCTTTTACTTGGTTGAGTGCAATCAAACTTGCACAAGCAGGTAAAACACTCAATATGGTAACAGGATTAGGACGAATACCAGCAGACTGCATTTGCCGAAATATGCTCAATGCCAAATCTTTTTGCCCAATATGTATATGACCAGCAATAAGTGAATTCCATGATGCAGTATCCCGCTTGATGTTCCCCTCCTTCTCCATCTTTTGAAACAAATCCATGGCTTGATCCGTATCTCCATTTTGTAAATAACCCCATATCATTGTATTCCATGTGATGACATTGGGCTGTATATTAGAATTCTGCAATTGCGTAAACAGCAGGTAGGCCTTACCACAATACCCAGCTTGACAATAACCTCCAATCATTGAGTTCCAAGAAAAAACATCTTTCTCTACCATCAGATCATAGACCTGTCGAGCAGCTTCTAGGTCCCCACACTTTGAGTACAGGTCTATTAGAGAATTTCCAACCAGCACATCGTGAACATTACCCAACTTAACACCAAGGGAATGGATTTCCATCCCTGCATTTAATGATTTTAAAGATGCACATGCTGAAACGGCACTTGCAATTGTAACACCATTTGGTTCAACCCCTGTTAGAATCATCTCTCTAAATAAGTCTAATGCCTGATTTGTCCTATTATTTTGACCGAAACCAGAAATCATTGATGTCCAAGCGACAACATCAAGAGAAATTCCATTACTCTCCATCTTCTTTTTCAATTCCATAGCAACATCACAACGCCCTATTTGGTTATAACCAGAAATCAACAAGTTCCAACTTATTAAACCCTGGTCAGTCCCTTCTTCGCACATTGCATCAAACAATCTATGAGCCTTCTCAACATCACCAATTTGACAGTACCCTGATATCATAGCATTCCAAGCTGCTGTGTCCTTCTGTTCCATCCTCTCAAAATATCTTTCTGCCAGGTCCAACTTCCCGCACTTGGCATAGACAGCTAATATCGAATTGCTTACGCGCGGAATATCACCCATTCCGCATTTCACTACCAACAAATGTATCAATTTCCCAGTCTTTAGATCACCGCAGTTTCCACACGCTTGCAATATCTTTGGCAGTAAAAACGCATCAGGCAAACAACTATCCTCCATTGACATCATCATATAAAAGAGCTCGATCACTTCCCTGTATCTACGCTCCCTAGAACAAGCACCAATCATCGCCGACCAAGTGAACAAGTTTCTCTCACCCATTTCAGCAAACACTTTACGCGCATCTTCCAAGTTCCCACATTTAGCATACATACTGACCAGCTTAGTTTCAAGAAACGGACTTTGGTGCTTCACCAAACCAATCCGAGAATGGACTTTGCGACCCAGAATAAGGGAATTCGAGTCGATGCAAGACTGAACCAAATTTAGGAAAGTATCAGGTCTTACCTCGGACCCATGTTGAGCCAAGGAGTCAAGAGCTGCCACTGCCTCGCTCAATCGTCCAGTTTTGCAGAGGTAGTTTACGTACGAGTCGGTAACAACTTGGTGTCGCTTTCTGGAGAAGGGAACAGATGCTACATTGGGTCTGTTCGAGAAATCCCATGTGGTGTCTTGTTTGGTCGGGATTGTGATCGGAGGTTTGGAGATGCTTCGGGCCATCAAATTCTCCATCCTTGAACACAAAACCTCCCTCTGTGTTGGCTAAAAACAGATAGAGTTGGCGGGAGAGATCGTCTGTTACGGTCCCTAAGCGAGAAGTACACGTGTCGTCTTACAATTCGCAAGTGGACTTATTAGGGTGGTGGATAAAGATCCTCTTTACGGTGCCATCAAATCCTCCGTATCTTTTATTAAATCATCTGTACTTACTCTGTGCTTATTGTATCTGAGTCATTCATCTATGTAAGACCTATATAAATAGATGACTCAGATATAATAGGCACAGAGTAAGACCCACATAAATAAATGACTTAGATATAATGATCACGGAGTAGATACAAAGTAAGGGTACAGAGGATCACGTCCCCTTTCCAGTGGACAAAGTAGTTATGTTTGAGCTTTCAAGTTCAGCACAAGTTATCGCACGAGTGCAGGATTGTGAGCGTGTCAAGAGTAAATACTAGCATACTTGTAAATGTATGAAATAATTATATGGCATGGGTAAACTAAAGTGATCTAAGTTAGAGTTGGACTGGATTGGTCGACCTCTAAGTAAGCCCGGCCCAAGCTTGAGTCCAACATAAAGACTTAAAATTTAATGAAAGCAAATCTTTAAACATATATTTTGAAAAGGAAAAAGTTTTATTATTTTTTATTAAAATTAACTTTGTTTATTATATATAAATTTGATTTATATTTTTCTTGAATTTAATGGGCGGTAAGTGTCCCTATCGGGGCTGAGCTCTCGAGCTGCCTAGGCCTGGACCAGCTCGAGACCCTACTCTTATAAGTAAAATGACGTCGTTTTTGTTTTTTTAACTTTAAAAAAAAAATCAAGTTGGATTGAGTCTGGCTTAGGCTTAGGCCAATTGCCTCGGACATGATCAAGTAGGGGCTCGGATCTGGGCCAATTCATTGTCATCCCTATTTAAGAATCATCATTTGCATTCAACCCTTATATTTATCTGGAAGGGAATAATTTATAGGGATGGTACAATTTTACTAATGAATATATTTTTTTCCTTTTTAATTTGTTGGATAAGTAAGACTATTAATTTCTTATAGAAGAATGAGTTGAACTTTTTCTTTTTTTTTAATGCACCACTTTAACAAAATTTTTAGGTTATAGAAATAGATACTTTTAAACAATACATATTATGTATTTTTCTTTTTTGTGTTCCTAATAAGTTACACCATTTTCTTCGTTTTTAATTCAAAAATTGAATATTTCAAGTTGATAATTTCATATTAAAACGTTTTTTAATAAAATAAAATAAAACGTTTTTATTTTATACATTCAATAAGATAATATAGTTTTATTTCATTCATTCAATGAGATAATGTTCAATTGAGTTGAATTTAAATTTAATGTTTATCCATTAAATAAAATAACATCATTTTAATTAAATAAGTCAAACTGAGTTAGAATATAAAACCTGACGGATTGCAAACGTACTGAAATAAAAATAATCATATATTCATCTATTGTATTTAACAAATATATAAATAATAAGAACAGGTAAAATAAATACTTAGAATTTGAGGATTAATCAATACGAAACTTTGAAAATATGATGTTTTTATACACTCTATATCGAAAAATATGTCCTGCTTTTAATACTTGATATAATTATAGTTAAATTTTGAAGAATCTCTTCTTTTTTTTTAATGAAGAAAACCCGCATAAAAACGAAAATGAAAGAGTATATTTTATACTACTTTCTCTTCGTTTCTCATTCCATAACCAAAAAGAACGAAAACGTATATGTATATCAACGCTTCTTTTCAAAGTAAGAAAACTATTCACTACATCTTTTTTTCGTTATTGTTTTGGTTAACGAAAATAACCACCAAAGGCAAAGGCAAGGTCACGACACCTTCTTTGCCATTTTATTTTATTTTTAAATAATTTTTATTATTTATAAATGAAATAAAATACATTTATTTTATACAAGAAAATTTTCTAATATTAATTATTTAATAAATTATCTTATAATAAATTAAATAATCATAAACATGAATTATTATATTCGTAAGTGTGTGACCACATAGGTTCATCACTAAGCCGGTAGTAATTAATTAAATTAATTACTAATAAAGGTTAGCGTCTAACAACATTCCTCAACAACCAAATAGTATGAAGTAACAATCTTACAAAGATAAATTAAAAAAAAAACAATCTTACAAAGACGAAACTTAGTTAAGGATAATGTATTATTACCTTCCATCATTACAACTCCGGAGTATCCTAAGGTATGATTTAACTGTCAAACCTTATTAGATAACCAACTATATTACACGTCGATCATTAATGATTGGTAAATGACTTAAAAAACTCATTTTACTCACTAATTTAATTGTCTTAGCGAAAGTCTTGAAACAACTGTTAAGATCAATGACAACATAGAGTTTAAACTCATTACCTAGAGTTAATGGATCCCATTTTGACTCACCTCTAATCAGATAGGTACTTAATTATATCCAATGATAATTCAACTAGTATTTTTACATACTAGGTGTCCGATATCAAAACGGAACAAGTGACCTATAATTATTATGATGATTTCAGGTCAAAGGAAAAATATATATTTAAATCTTCATGAGAATATCACACTTGACAGTTTATAGGTAATATTAACCATTGGGAATCCTCAGTTTGGTCAGTTTAATGATCATATCTCTATAAGCATCATCTATACATGTAACTTAGTAAATAAGATCTACTAATATCCATCCAATAGATACTATTACATTTTTTTTTAGAATTTTAATGGAAACTTAAATTATCAAAAACCAAACAGTACACTGTACACTCCTACAAAAGGAAGAAAAAAAAAGAAGAAGAGGTACAACCGAAGACCTCTAAGACTGGAAGCTCAAAACTACTAAATGTTACAGCGACCTCTCATATCTAAACTTATACAGTCCTGTTTCCCATGGGCCATTAGAACCTCCCGAATCAAGTTAACTATGTACTCCGCTAGTTTCGACTTGTGGCGCTCCTCATGTCTGTACAATCGGCGATTTCGCTCCTTCCAGAGATTATAGATCACCATATGAAAAGCAGTCCTAAACAGTAGACCATCTCTCCGACCTCTGCTAGATTCTTGCATAACCACTGCTACCACCTCACTCCACTGATAATAAGAGGGAACTCTCCCCAACAAATTCATAATCCTACTCCATATCGATTTCGTGTAAACACAATAAAAAAACAGATGATCTCTACTTTCATTAACTAAGTTACATAAGACACAAATAGGGTAAAAAATACCAAATCAGCAATCTTTCGTTCACAACCGGTTCTGAAGAGTCAACCACACAAAAAATGCTGCTTTAGGAGAAAGGACTTGCTGCCACACTAAATCAGCCCAAGAGACCGCTTCTTGACTATCATTATCATAGTCTCCATTATGATGGCAAGTGTATAAATTTAATCAATGACTTATCATATTAGAATAAAAAATAATAAACAAAATATGATAATAAAATTATTTGTCATGTTATTAATCAAAATTAATAATCACAAAACTAAGGCGTTCAATCTATTACATAACGATTGGGTCATGGGCATAATTCCAACAAAACCTATATTCAAATCTTATCTAAAATATAAAAAATATTTTTGAAAATCTAAATTCCACCTAAATCTTAGTCCAAACAAAATTTACTTGTTAATTTTGAGTAAAATCCCTATTTTACTCAATTATTAAAAAATTAAATTATTTCAAACAGTTTGACAATGAAAAATTTAAAGTGATTAACTTTTAAATTGGATTTATTTTAATAATCTTTGTTATTAAAAATGATTAGTTTATTAAATATTAAATATTCCTTTAGTTATATTTCAAAATTTTAATTTTATTCGCTTTTTGTGACACTTTTAAATCTCTATTTAACTTCTTAAAATAATGATATTACTTTCACAACTTTTTGTAGATTAATTTTGGAAAGAAGATCTCTCAATTATCTCGTTCAAAATATCAAAGAGTCAAAAGCTTTCTTTTAATTCGTAAAGCGTTGATGTTCACTTCGTGCACTTAAGTGCTAATCTATGTGTACGTATCTTTGAATGAACTAAGCATCAAAACGCACGGTTGCACCAAAAGCGAGAGACAAGAAAGAGTGAAAGATGATGATGCACTAAATTCAGTTCCGGCGCCTTTTTTCGCAGCTTTGGTTCTTCGTTTTGCTTCTCTTTGTTTCAACACTGCACATTACATGCTGGTTATCTCCGAACAGGTGATCCAAAGGTGACTAGGAGAGAGGAAAGGGATGACAATGGTTTGCCCTGACTTGCGTCCAAGAGCTCAACCCAAGGCCTGAGCCTAGGGCCTTATGTAGCGCCCTAATACTTCTTGGAAGGATATTGCGAGCGCCACACAAGACAGTACAAACAGAATGTCAAACATTTCGCGAAAACATAGCATTTAACAATAAACATTCTAAAATATACGAAACACTTTATACATGCATTTCCAGAATCTCAACAAACATACATTACATATTAAACTTTCAGAAACCAGCCTCAATTAAGGTTATTACAAACCTTGAAACAAAAATTCAAGAGCTGCATACATCAGATACAAGTCCAAAAACAAATTCAAAATGCATTTTAAACATGACAAATTTCAGACTCCTTTGGCCATTGCAGTTGACTTGTCCCAATCCTTCTCTCTGAATCTACACGGGACAAATCTACCGTGCTAAGCATATAACTTAGTGAGTAATAACTAAACTATGCTTAATCAACAGATATAGAATCATATTATACATAAGCATCTGAAAATACTAAAACTCGGAACAGAATATCATTTATTAAAGAAAAATACTTTACATTCTATCAGTCATATTCAGAAACAGAACAAAGCATACAAAAACATGGAACTGATTTCAAAATAAGGTGTTAACTCATCATATCAAAATATTGTTTGCTCTTAACAAAGCTTATCAGAGATCAAAACACAACATGAGTTAGACTGTAAATCCATAACCAGAAGCGGATAATGGGACTTATACAGAAGATATCATGATTGGCATCACTAAATAGAAGAGACCGAAGTCTCAACGCCGAAATGCCCAGAAGAGACCGAAGTCCCAACACCGAAGTGTCCATAAGTAACTGCATACCCTTCTAAGTATGCCTATTTACCCACAACTATAACTTAGACAGTTACAAAACCAAATAAGTTCAATTCATGTGCATAATAATTAGTCAATCATATTTGCATGCTTTAAATATTTCAGACATTCATTGACCCGAGGCTCAGAACACAATCATCATAAAACACAATTCAATTCAGTGATAAATAGAAAAAAATAAAATGTGAACGTCCTAAAGATTGTTGACAGCCTTGCAAATCATTTAATGGAGCAAAATCAATAGTAAACAAAAAAGTCAAAGCAGAACCATCAAAACTTTCTTTTAGCAATTACTTACAGATACTCAAAAATCACTTACATACATTTACTTACAAAAGAGACCATCTAAATTACTTACTAGATTACTTACAAAAATTACTGTCTAAATTACTTACAAAGGCTCCCTTATTGCTTATTGCCTTGATGTCCCGGCAATATCTATAATCGGTCGCTTGATGCGTTGCTCTATAGCATTTATTACAAACACATATCATTATTGAGCATGATTAGAAATCATTTATGCACATTCATATATACTGATTATGCATAATGCATGCACATGAGAATTTCTCGGGTTTCTTATCCTTAATCTTGTCACATAATCAATCATATGAAACCATACTCAATTTCTCAATCCAAAATTATCTCACAACTAACTTTCAGGTCCACATTGTTCAATTATTCTCATTAGGAAGGTGAGGTAATTAGGTAATACTTCCTTCTAGAAAGTTGTCCCTCTTTGTCTTAGGTTTCCAATGATACCAAGTTCATTCCATTTGGTTATGTATACTGAAAGTTATACTCAAAAGATTGTAGACTGTTCTTAAGTTTCAGTAGAATTCTTATCTCAACTTCCAATCAGATTATGATATTCTTAGAGGAAGAATTAGAACTCGATTTCTTCGTACAATTTGTAGCCCTATTCTCTAGTTTAATCCAAATTAAAAATCGCTCAATTCGGATAACTACAGAGAAAGTTATGCCCAAAATACTGAAGCATGATCAAGCTGCCAGGAACTTCACCTCAGCGAGCCAAAAGTTGGTCGCAACGAACTTTCCAGATAGCAAAATTTCTCGCAATTTTCTTAAAAGTTTGCCGTAGCGAGCTTCCACATAAATGAAATCCTTCAAGTTGGCCGTGACGAACTTTCACATAGATGAAATCTTTCAAGTTCATCATCTTCAAACTTCCCAGATTTTGCACTTCAATCTTATTCAATAAGCACATATCACACTTAAACCAATTCCTCAACTTCCATTTCAGCTCATCGCATCTCAAACAGGACAAATCTATATTTAAACACGAAAAACCAATTCCTTACACAAACTTTCTCTCACTACTGCGTATTTTCCATTCTTACTACATTTGTTTCATGTTCTGCATTTTCTTTTCAAATTACCCAACACCCAGTAATCTCATATCCAATTCCAGATACTCTAACTGCTATCTTATACACTCACGACCTCAAATCTTCATCTAAGTCATTCGGTGAATTCATTCACCTAGACTACACTGCATAAACTTCTCATTGCATGTGCTCATTCTTGACATATGAAACATCATCCAACTCATGCATGTACTTATTTCCAATACATCAGAATCATTCATAGAGCTCAGAAAGTTAAACTGTACTAACCTTGTTTTCAGGAAATCACCAGGGTTTCGGTGATGGGTGAAGAAGCAAGACTAACGAGAGATAAGCAACTAACAGTTGGACCAACTTATTTGTGTTGCAAAGGACATTACTGCTATAAGAATCCAAACTAGTGTTTCGATGAAGAAGATTCAGTGATTTTCAAAGAAGACTAACTTAATATGAAGAACAACAAGGTTCTGGTGGTTTTTCCTCTAACACACGTGCTCGCGTGCGTTATAACCACGTGTGTTGTTAACAAAATGACAAATGTATCATTACATGTGTGCCATTTGTTGTCCATATACATATGCTACATAGTAAAATTCCATTGATCTATTTTTCCTAATATCCTAAAATTTCCATAAAAATTCCTAAAATTCTCAAAAAATTTCGAAATATTACTAATAACTTTCAAATAAATTACCATCACTAATAAACCCAAATTCTCATCTTAATCAAAATTCTAAAACTAATTACACTCGGAATGTCATGAATGCATGCTCAATAATTTGTATGAGTCTAGAAATGCATATGCACAATAAGCAAAACTTAATTATGCATTGAAATTCCTCAATATTCTAACCCCTAATATAGGGTGTTACACCCTAGGCAGCCTAACTCGAGCCTTAGGAACCTGACACGATTATAAAGTAAAAACTAATTATTTATATTCAAATAAAATGTATGGTTAATTATTAAAAAAAGTTTTATTTTTTGTCAAATTTTAAATTATAACTCGAACTTTAAAAAGCAGCAATAAAATGTTCAAATTTTCAATTTGTTTCAATTCTAGCCTAAACTTCAAAAGTAGCAATAAAATACTTAAAACTTTCAAATTTTTTTAATTCTAGCCTGATGTTAGTGTTTTCGTTAATTTTTCTGACGTGACTTGCTATGTGTTTTAGAAACGTTTACTATTAATACACGTTAGTCAAAATTAACACAATAAAAGAAAACTAATGAAATGGCGTCATTTAATCACATAATTAAAATAATTTTGTTGTTTGAAAATAATCTAAATTAGATTACGCATCCTCAACGACCTTACGCTTTGATTTCAGCTTTTTCTTTCATTTTCAGTTTGTTTTCTCGACGCCCTCATCCTTGGATTTTCATATTACGCAACCCTAATGCCCTCACACTAAGAGCATCAGGAGAATGAACTAGAAACAAAGAACTTACTGGTGCAGTACGCTATAATGTGAAAGTAGTCTAGCACCTCAGAAGAACAAACAAAAAATAAAGGGCTGAAGGCATCGAAAGAATAACAAATAACGTCATGTTATAATTGAAAAAATTAAAAATTTAAGCATTTTATTGCCACTTTTTAAAGTTTCGACTAAAATTGAAATTTTGAGTATTTTATTTAGGGATGGCAAAACCGGCCCGACCTGATTTTGGCTCGGTTTGAAGAGTCACAGGCCAACCATGGGCCTACTGGAAGCCTGACTATTCCTTAAAAAACGACGTCGTTTTTTTACTTTTTCTTAAAAATATATATATGACGTGACGGGTTTGGCCTAGCCTGCCGGGCCACGGGCTGACCCATCCCGACCTATCGGGCCATGAAAGGCTCGGGCCTGTTAACATCCCTAATTTTATTACTACTTTTTAAAATTCGGACTATAATTAAAAAATTGACGAAAATTTAATTTTTTTTGATAATTAACCCTAAAATGTAATAATTTTTTGTTGCCATACATACTTCTAAGGATTTTTTAGTGCGTACTTAAAAATAGTCATTACATTTCTTAATATTAAAAAATAGCATTTCCTTTTAGTTAACTAAGTTTAAATATTAGTAATTTTTTGCAAGATGAGTAACAATACTTGGCTTACAAAATAAAGGGTATTCTAGTGGTAGTAATAGTGGGCATGACAATTTAAAACCAATCTGATCTATAGTAAACAAATTAAGTTTGAGTTAATCTAATTTTGTATTAATTTGAGTTTAAGGTCGATCAGAACAGTCTGATTCTTTACTTTATTCCAAAACAACATTAATTTGATTAAGAAATTAATGCTAAAAAAAATTAAGATCAAAGCAATATGGTTTTGAAAGCGAACTCGAGTTTAGATTAGGATGACATGACTCCATTTTGATTGAATTTTATAGGTTTAACTCGACTCAGCTTATTACTAATTAGTGGGCTTGAAAAGCAAAAACAGTCATGGTCATCTAGTCTTGGATTGTTTAGGTCGTGCCCTAAATTTGACAACAAAACATATTCTTCAGTTCCAATGTCTTTGTCCTTTTCGCGGACACTTTAAATCCTTGCTTGCTTTTGACCTCCTTTTAAGGACTTTGCCATGTATTTGACCCAAAAAGTTGTAATAATACATACATCTAGTCATAAAGCCAGACCTATTTAAACTTTCCTTTTTCTTCATTTTTATGATCTATAATTCCCATTATTAGGGTTGGACTCGATCAAAAAGCAGTCAGCCTAATAAACTTGATATATATATATACTAATTTCCATATAATTTAATAATATCAAAGGGCTAATAAATGATCTGAAGTAATGGGTCGAAGTTCAAGAAAAAAATAGATTTCAATTAGTATGAACCGGACTTATATTGGACTTGTGATGTAGAAATTCAATGTGAAAGTTATATATAAAGGTTAAGGTTTCCTTCAGTTACTTATGTAATTCATAAGCATATGGATCCTCTGACCCGTTAAGAGCACTTACGCTTAAGGAAACTGAAGAAAGATGCTAACCGAGTGTCAGTAATCAACTTTCGCAAAGGTCCCGAGAGATTGGAGCTCGTTTTGGCCTTGGAAACTGCTTCAGAACATCGGATGAAACCTAAATCAGATATTCCGCATTTCCTTCGTTTTTAACTCTTTCATGAACGATCCGAACACACGTAATAAAGTCTATCCTACGTGTTACAAATAAATCGGTAAAGTCAAAAGTTTAAGGTTTAAAATATTCGATTATTATTAAACCGTCATAAAATCAGTTAAAGATTGAATAAAATTTTAAATTTTGAAATATAATTAAAGAAAACTGTCGTTAATTTAAAGTTTTGATAATATTAATTAAAAATTAATATAAAAAGTTAAAAATTAAATCGAAAATTTAAATAATTCAAAATTTTCATTTTTAAACTGACCGATTCGATTTTTCAATCATAAGTTGCAATTCATTTTGCTTAGCCAACATTACTTATAATTGTGTTTATAGGGTTCATTCTTGTATAGATAATTAGTGATTTTATTTGGAAAAGACAGCAAATTTTCAGTAAAGTAAATGGAAATTGATTTTTTCAAGTGGCATCAAATTAGTGGCTAGTGGGTTCCTTCAACCTAGGTTGACTGCCTACGAAATTGAAAAGGGGACTCATGTTATCTTATTCTATTTATGACTGCGACAGACCTCACGACTGCTTTAACTATAAGATAATTCGGTCAAGAAATGAAATTAGATCACATTAACATTTTCTTAATAAAGTAATTAAATCGATAAGATAGAAAATTTAAGATTTACATGATTCAATAGCGTTAAATTATTATAAAATAAGTTAAAATTTGAATAAAATTTAAAAATTTAAAATATATAACTAAAAGAGATTGTTCTTTACTAATTGAAAATTTTGAAGTCTAATTAAAAAATAGATTAATAAATAAAAATTTATTTATTTATTTTAGTTTATAAAATATTATTAATTAATAAAAATTGATCATTAATTAATAAATTAATCTATTTTTAGCAATAAAAATTATTAAAAATCCGATTAAAAAATTTGATATTTTAAAATGATAAAGTGCAAACTTTTATAATGTAGCTTTTGTTATGATTGCTTCCTTTTAGAATAAAAAGATAAACTAAAAATTTGGTGGAATATACTAATTCTTTTTTTTTTTAATCTTTCTGTAGGGACAAATATCCATCCATCAAGTTTGCACTTTAAAGATATGTTCTCTTGCAATGTAAAGTGGACAAGCACAAAGGTAAAACGTCATCCTTCCACTTATGAATTGTCTTATTTGTTCCTTTTTTTTCTCTAAAATATCATATTATTTTTGCATTACTTAAATTTTCTTTTTTTTTGGATGCTAATTGATTGAATTTTATGATCCAAAGTTTGACTGCTTTTACTATCAAATAGAAGTGCTATGATTAATATTAGGTCCTTGTTAAGGTTAGTAATGGACTAACACATCAATCCTATTCAATTTAATTTAAATCGAATTTAATATGATAATGATTAATATTAGGTCCTTGTTAAGGTTAGTAATGGACTAACACATCAATCCTATTCAATTTAATTTAAATCGAATTTAATATGATAAATTCAAGTTTAACCTAAGCTTTTTTTTTCACTAATCTAAAAATATTAAAAAATTTAGCTGATTTGATTGGTTCAACCATGAAAACTTTGAACGAACTGATATTTTGGTTCGATTTTTAATTTTTTAGTTCGATTTATTTTAATAACTATTATTATTAAAAATTGATTAATTTATTAATTAGTTGGTCGGTTTCATAAATTATTATAAAACAAAACAAATCAATTAATTTTTATTTAAGAATCTAATTTTTAGTTAAATTTCAATTTCTTCAATGAGTAAAGACAATATGTTTTATTCGTATTTTAAAATTATTAATTTTGTTCAATTTTTAATAATTTTATGACAGTTTAACACCAGCTTAACTTTTTAAACTGCTAATCTTACTGGTTTAATTACCGATTCGGTCATTAATCAATTCGAGTTATAATTACAATTGAAATTGATCATAAAAGTTTGAGATTTTGACTTATATAAACCAAAAATAGTAAGGTAGCTTATCTTGACCCCAAGGTTACCATGAAATTGAATCTCTCCAACCCTTGCAATCTCATGATTGAGAAAAAGAAGAACAAACTAAACATGATTATCCAATGACCATTGTAGTGAGTTAATTTGTAAAGTTAGATTTCTTAACCAAAAGCAATGATCATTTCATCTTTTGTCATTATCCCTTTGTAAGGAGGCTAGACATTTCTAATCATTTATATATATATTTCAACTAATCATTCTTTTTTTTCTCTCTCAATAACAAGATGTACTAAAAAGTGACGGAGCAAAAATTTTATAAAAATTAAATAGAAAAAAGGCATTCAATTACACACATATATACTTTTATAAAATGGTGTAAGATTGTTTACTATTAGACCTTTTCAGATTTCTGCGTCAGCGAAATTTCTACTAAGTATTTTTATATTGTTTTTATAAAAGAGTTTTAAATTAAAGATTAATCTAAAATAGGAAAATAA
>JANPWU010000006.1:2248175-2263345 GCA_024707465.1 Erythroxylum daphnites
GGAAACGGATTGTCAGATTGTCACTCATTTTTTGCAATCCACATCTGATTTCTCTTCATATTTTTCTATGATCATTCGAGATTGTAAAGCTCTGCTCAAGGAGCTCCCACTTACCTCTTTTGCTTTTGTTAGAAAATCAGCGAATCAAGCCGCTCATACGATTGCTAGGGCAACTAATTCCATGTCTGATTTCGAATAGGGGATATGTCCTCCTTTCTTTCTGTATGATGTTTTAACTATGGACATTAATAATATGGACATTAATAATATGCGTTGAGCGCAATCGTTTTATCAAAAAAAAAAATCAATATCAATATAATACCTATCATAATCAAATCCAGTACTATACGGTATTGCAAATGAAAGCTTAATATAATAATATAAAATAAATGTTGAGGGGAGTTTTGACCTAGTCTCGCTCTCATGGTGCATGCTAGCCCTCAAGTCATGCGGTGGTGGCTACTTGGATGAGCATAAATCAAAAGCAGTTTTGTCTTTTAGGTTTTGACAGCCGACACCACACGACACGACATCAGACAACGCGTACAAATGGCCAACTTGTCCACGTATTATTCATCCTTTTCTTTCTCTTTTTCGGTTTGAATTGGTCTAATTGATTGAGACCCCCTTTGTTGCATTCAATTATTACTCAGTTGGACTTAGCGTCCTAATCAGCTGTCCTCTTCAACTTAACTAAGTGGAATAGCTTTTAATCACATCTCCTTTTCCAACTTTGTAATCAATTATTATGTTTGGATTCGGATGCAATCAATTTAAAATTAATAATATTAATTAATTTAATTTACAAATTAATAAATTAAATTTAAATTTATTTAATTTCAAATTTTTGATTTTTAAATAATAAAAACAACGACAATAAAAATTTTGTAGATACCTGAGGTCTGAAGAAGTCCAATAATACGCAGCCTTACTCCTAAGAGATTGTTTTTGAAATAATTCATAAAAAAATAAAAGAACAAAACAAAATAAAATTATTTGGGTCATTTTATTTTATGAATTTAAATAATAATATCTTAATTTATTTTAAAATAATAATATTTTAAAATTTTAAAATTAAATTTTAAGTGGATATCTTCTAATGACATATCCTTTTCTAGCTTGTAATCAATGATCTTCTTTGGAGTTGGTATAAATTAGATTTAAAATTAATAATCTTAATTAATTTAATTAAATATTTTTAAATTAATTTTATGAACTCTTAATTAATTAAATTCAAATTATTAATTTAAAATCAAATGGATTAATTTAAATTTATTTTATTAACTTTTAATTAGTTAAATTAAAATTATTAATTGATTAAATTTAAATCGACTGGATTGAACCGTAAACCTAATCATTGATTACAATTTAGAAAAGATTTAAAATTATTTAATTTGAAAATTTAAAATTTTAATTTATTTTTAAAAATAAAAATATTTTAGTTATATTATAAAAATTTATATTGCGAATCAAGCCTATTGTAATCCTATTAATTAAAAATGAACCTAACGATGGTGTGAACTCCTTACTCCGTAAAGCAACAAAGGCAAAAGAAGATAAAAACACATGAGCTTATAGGGATTGCCACGTCAGTCATAATTTCCAACTTTAGTCCAATCACTCGCTGTCGTGGACCCCATTTTACGACCAATCCAACAGTTGACGTCAACGTTGGTTTGGTCCATGCCAATTGAGTCGAGTAGAATTAAGTTTATATTATCCGATTTTTTTTTAATTTAATGAATTTAATTTTAATTTGTTCATTTTAAATTAATTTTAATTATTTATTTCTTTTTTTTTAAAATCCAAAGATTCACCAATACCAATAACTCCCAGTAATAATTCTGCTGACATGCGAAATCTTGAAAGGTCCAACAATATATAATTTTATCCCTAATAATTGAGAGGCGTTTGATTCAAATTAAGTAATGATAATATGAATAGAAATGAATATAGTAAAAAGTGAAAATGTATATAATCATTAAAATTACGATAATTGGTTAGAACGAATGAATGATTACCATTGATAGTAGTTGGTTTGTTAAAAGTATTGAGAAGTAAAAGTTTTTAAAATTTTTATTTTACATCAAATTTAATATATTTTAATTAGTTATATTTAATTGCTAAAAAAGAGAAAAAAAATATAATTAATTAATTATATTGTAATTAATTATAAAAGATAAGAAAAAAGATGAAGAGAGTGTCACTCAGGGATGATTGACATTCCTCCCGTGCTTAAGGGGTATGAAACAATACCTGAAAGTTGGATATCATAATACTATCCTTGTAATGATAATATATAACCAACCACTCCTTTTTCATTTCATACCTATTGAACGCTTCCTAAACTTATCAACCAAGCACCCCTGAAAGATTGACAATTAATTATCTTTTATACTTGATAATTAATTATTAAATATAAAATATACTCATTATTTTAGCTCTCCTAATAATCACTATAATTAATTAGTATACTATAAATTATCATTAATGTGTAAAGAAAATTTAAGTAGTGTTAATCATAATAATTATAAAAGCTATCAAAATAATAGTCATGTAGTTGATTATTTCTTAATTATATATTGTAACTAGTAAATTAATATATTTTATAAAAGCCATTTATTAAATATATATTTAAATTAAATAACATAGACAATTAAGTTTTAAAAAATTCAGAATCTTTAAAATATTAAGATTCTTAAGAATCAAAGAAACTTGTACGGAGGAATTCGGCAGTCTAAGGAATGTCTCCAGCGAATAAAACTACTCCTAAAGGGCAGTAATACGAATTTTCATGTTAACCCAAGATCCTGAAGGAAGTAAAGTACGTATCTTTAACTATCACAGCTGGTAAGTTGGACTAATGAGTGAAAAAAGTTCGAATCTTTGTGGAATAAATAAACAATTGGTGGCTCGGATTCTTTCTTGCAGCCGCCACTTAAGTTGAAAATTCTTTCTTTCCTGCCAACGTGAGGATGGTGTCTCGACTCACTAAAAGACACTAAATTACACGGATTTGCTTCTAATCCGTTATTTCTTAACAAGTCTGAGCAGTATAAGAGGGTGTGCTCCTCGTGGATATTAAGAAAAAGAAGGAAGCTTCAATCCCACGAGCTAGCTTCCTCCAACTGTATGATTCATAACAGAAACACAGCATAGGCAACGAACCCATGTCCATTACAGTTATGCCTAGCTAGCTAGAAACTTTCCCCAGTCTCTTCTGAACCAGAGCCTACCTAGTTGGTATTTTCGGAAAACAAAGAAGAGCTGAAGTTGGTTTCATTAACGGCCGTTCGTTGAGAGTTAAAAGATATGCAGTAGACAGAGAGAGCAGATACTCGAAGTTTGAGGCATCACCAACTTTACCAGGATCAAGGTAGCATTTTTGAAGAGGAAGATTCAAGAAAAGATTGGTTCCTTTTTTTCTTTTTTCTTTTGGTTTGTAATGTACACAACAGAGACAAGGAGACAGTACCTTGTTGGTGTATGGTTTTTGGGTTTTAAAAGGAACAAGAACTGCACAACGTAGGAAACAGAACGAGAGGTTGTGAATGGAGGTAAGGACATTACACACATAACTAGAAACCATAAAAATCCAATCTTCGCTTTGTTCTCTGGTTTATGTCTTTATAGGTTTTTTTCCTTAAATACTAATTAACATCACTGGGCAGAGGAAGGACTAGAGTGATGATCAACATCAGTATCAAGAAACAGGTGAAAGAAGAAGAAAGAAGGTGAACTTGTATAGACCACTTTAAGCATATTCATGGAAATGGAAAAGGGTCGAAGCTTGCTGCTCCATTTAGCTTTACTGTTGTTCTTTTTGATTCGGTGTGGGTCATCACAGAAAGTTATGTGGAAGGAAAGGTTGGCATTGCTCGATCTCCGGTCTTCATTGGGGCTAAGAAGCAAAGAATGGCCTATAAGATCCGAACCATGCAGTGGTTGGAAGGGAATCAAGTGCAAGAACGGTCGGGTCGTTGGGATCAACATATCCGGGTTTAGAAGAACCCATAATGGACGATTGAATCCCAGTTTTAGTGTTGATGCTCTGAAAAATTTTACGTTCTTGGAGTCTTTTAACGCTTCTGGGTTTTCACTTCCGGGTTCTATACCGGACTGGTTTGGCTACCGGCTTGGTTCATTGCAAGTACTGGATCTCCGGTCAAGTTCTGTCAGCGGTCCGATTCCTTCTTCATTTGGTAATTTAACTAGACTCAACGCTCTGTATCTATCTGACAATGATCTTGCTGGCCGTATTCCTACGGCATTGGGACAGTGGAAGCATCTATCTGTTCTTGATCTTTCAAGGAATTTGCTTACTGGGTCAATACCTACATCTTTTGCATTGCTTGGTAATCTATCTAGACTTGACCTGTCCTCAAATTACTTATCTGGGTCAATCCCGCCGGGTTTAGGTGGTATTACTGGTCTGCAGTTCTTGGATTTGTCTGATAACAGTATTACTGGTCTGATACCTGTTGAACTTGGTAATCTTTCTCAATTGGTTGAGCTTAATATTAGCAAGAATTCATTGTCTGGGTCATTACCTTCAGAGTTAAAAAGGTTGAGGCGCTTGCAGAGGATAGATATGGCAGGAAATGAGCTCGAGGGTGCATTTCCAGATGGTCTTTTCTTGAGTCTTAGAAGATTGGAAGTTGTTGTGTTAAGTGGGAATAAACTGGACGGTGCTCTTCCTCTTGCATTGCTGTCATTGCAAAATTTGTCGCTACTTGACATCTCTGGTAATATCTTTACAGATAATTTGCCTAATTTTAGTGTCCATGGTAATGCCAGAAGTTCTTTATTCAATTTATCGAACAATTTGTTATACGGAGCTTTGCCATTGTCAGTTCGAAACTTTACTTCCCTTGATGTGTCTGGTAACTACTTCCAAGGAATGGTTCCTGGTGATGGTCCAAGCAATTTTACCCTGAACAGAAACTGCCTTGAAGGGGAGTCTAACCAAAGGAGTTTGGAAGACTGTCAATCCTTCTACTCCGCGAGAGGCTTAAATTTTAGAGGTTCTGAGGCCCCGGAAAGGATACAACCCCCATTGTCTGAACCTGCTGCAAAGAAGAGCAAACGATGGATATACATTTTGGTAGGATTGTTTGGTGGAGTTGTCTTCATCGTGGTTCTAGCACTGGTTTTAGTGGTGTTTCTAAGAAGGTGTGACAACATCACAAATCAAAGAGACACTGCAAATGCTGGACCTGTTCCAGAAGGAGGAAGCCATTCGCATCCCAAGGATTCTACTAATGTATTCAATCCGGGAGGGTCTTTCACATATGATCAACTGCTCCATTCGACTGGTGAGTTTAATGAAGCAAATCTCATCAAGCATGGTCATTCTGGAGATCTCTTTCGTGGTTATCTGGAAGGAGGACTCCCTATAGTTATTAAAATGATCAACTTAAACTCCATGAATAAAGAGTTGTCCATGGTGGAATTGGAGCTTTTCAACAGATATTCACATACAAGATTGGTTCCTCTCTTGGGACATTGTTTGGAGAATGAGAAACTTTTTTTTGTCTACAAATATATGGTCAATGGGGACTTGGGTAGCTCCTTCTACAGGGCACCAGATCTTGAGGATGAAGGTTTACAGTCACTTGATTGGATTACTAGATTGAAAATTGCGATAGGAGCTGCTGAAGCACTTTGTTACCTACACCATGAGTGTAGCCCTCCCCTTGTTCATAGGTATTGCACATTCTACGCTGACTAGATTTTGCTTTCCCTGTACTTTGGTTGTTGATGCTATGCTGATTGTGATGAACTTTCATGGATTATTAGAATGATTGCGAATGCAGAAGTGTTAGTTGTTCTGTGTTCATATAAGCACTTTTAGAACTAGATCTAGAGTAACAAAAATGACCTGCTCATATGCACTCTGATTTAAGAAAGTTAACTTGTTTCATTTCCCTCTCACCTGAATCCTTTCTGCAACATGCATATTTCTTAATTGTTTTGTTCAAAAGAATTTCGCTGAACATTACTTCGGATTGTAATTCTCATGTTTTCTTTTTGTTGCTTGAAGAGATATACAAGCAAGTAGTATTCTGCTAGATGATAAATTCGAGGTGCGACTTGGGAGCTTGAGCGAGATCTGCCCCCAGGAAGGTGATCTACAGCAAAATGTGCTGACAAGATTCTTGCGAAAGCAACAGTAAGTAATTTAAGAGAAAGACACGAAAAAATTATACTACGGCTCCTTTCATTTCAACTATCGTTCGTTTTAAAGGAAAAGTAACACCTTTTCTTGTTGATATGCAGGTCCTTGGAAGCTGGCCCTTCTGGTATGTATGGTAGTTACAGATGTGAAATGCTTAATCTTCTGTTTTTACATTCCCTTATATTTACTTTCAAAACACTACCTAGAAATTATAAGAGCTCTGCGAGGTTATTAGGACTATAACAGGTTGTTCTTACGAAATTGTATCTGCAAAACTGTCTCCACCTGTCCAATATCACAAGCTTTGGTAATATCTCTTAATGAACAAAATATGGATCAGAATTGCATCAACTTTGGCTATGAATACTGGTTGAAATGTGCATTCCTCTCGCGACTTTGGATGTTCTCATTGTTGGTTATGCTTAAGTAGAAACTTGAATCTACTTCTGGTAATGTACAGATCGATCCTCAGCAACTTGTGCCTATGATGTCTTCTGTTTCGGAAAGGTGTTACTGGAGCTTGTTACAGGCAAGCTCGGCATCAGTAAATCAGATGATGCAACATCAAGGGAGTGGTTGGATCATACTCTGGCATATATCAGTAAATATGATAAGGAACTGGTAACTAAGATCGTTGATCCGTTTTTGATCATAGATGAAGACCTACTGGAAGAGGTATGGGCAATGGCTATTGTAGCAATGTCATGCCTCAACCCGAAGCCGGCAAAACGTCCATTGATGAAGCACATCCTGAGAGCCTTGGAGAACCCTTTGAAGGTGGTAAGACAGGAGCGTTACACCTCAGGGAGGTTGAGAACAATTTCATCTAGGAGGTCCTGGAGTGCTGCTGTTTTCGGTAGCTGGCGACCAAGTTCATCAGATAATGCCACCAGTCATGGTTCCACCAACAGGGAAGGCCTTAGTGGCCTAAGGCATTCAGTGGTCAGAGTTGGATCACATGGAAGTGGTGGGATTGAGCGATCATCTTCCATTAAAAAGCTATCCAGTGAAATATTCCCTGAGCCACCTGAAATGGAAGAAACGGAGAGGCGAGATGAGGGTTAGCTTCTCAAAACAAATCCTGCTCAGAAATGCCTTCCATTTTCACGTGTTGATTTCTGAAAATGATTTCAAATCAAGGGTTTAGTTTTGGGAGAGATGAAGAAAGAAACTGAAAAAAAAAAGATGAATTCTTTTGCTTTGTTGAGTGGAAGCTTGAAAAATATGCATAAAAGTTCTTCTGTAATTAACAGTTTTGCCATAAATCCCCAGGTAGGAAAATGTATAGTATAATAACACAAGAGGGTTTATATTCCTCTTTTGCCTCTTCATATTCCTACTTGCTACTTTGTCTGGGTCTTCAAAAGAAAAATAAAATGAAGAGAGGCATTTTGATCTAAAAATGTATTATGAATTATCTTCAACTGGTGAAACGATGTCATTTTTACGACTCTTACAGTTAACTGATAATTTAGATGCCAGGTAAGAAGCTACAAGTTGGTTAGGTAACATCTGGTTTATGGGTACAAAGCTCAATACTAGCAATATATGCTACACTTCATCTATAACCCAAAAAACCCTCTAGGGTAGGCAAAGCCCCTGTCATTATTCTTCATCTCAAAGGTCCCACAAAATTTGTAGCTTTACAGGGGAAAGATGTGAAATTCATGAGGCATGAAGTCTTCACTGGGTCTATAATATTTGTCTGGCGAATACAAGCCTAAATTGGACACTTGGCTCGTGTAAAGGCAAGCAAATCTTTCTACCTGTACAATGCAGAAAATGCAAGTTTCAGATCCTACTGCCTTGAAAACTTGAAGATAATAACGGAAGGTAGAGGACTAGAAGACATGGGAGACACTGCTGAAAACATATTTTCAAATTAGCAGACGTGATCGATTCTTGCCTGATGAGCAAAACGAGAATTTTGATAACCAGTCTTCATGAGTTGTCCCCAGACCTTGTGAAACTGAAGTTGGCAAACTCAAGAAATCGTCAATCTACATTCACACGAATGATATATGTGTATACTGTGATATAAAGGTTGCATATATTTGTTCACCTTTTGGTGACATTCTCGTTGAGCCTGTTGATGAGTAATTCGTACCTTATCCCGCTGGCACTATAAGCAACAAACATTAAATATACATCATTAGTATGTATAACATGGAAGGTAGTACAAAGAGGAAGTGGGGTCATGAATTATTTATCGAACCTCCAACTCATATAAGGACTTGGCTATCTCCGGCTTCTGCTCATCATTAAGATCATCAAACCTGTTTAATGCAAATTCATTTTTAAACTGGATAGATCATCGCTTTAATATTCATTAACCTTCCCTCCTTGCAGTAACTTGTAAGGTTAACAGTAAATGAAGATACAAGATTTGCATTAACGGTCCCAAACATATACTTTAGATACCACTTTAAATGATGTAAATGGTCTTCAATTCGATCGCGTTCATTCCTCAACAATCTAAGGTTCTGCAGAAGATGTCATTTTGGAGAAAGTGAGACATAATTCATTCATCGAGGGATACTATGTCATTTAAATGGGGCAAAAACATCAGTATAAGCTTTAATCCTAAATAGGTTCAGACAACTTAAATGACAGCAGAACAGTCCCTTATGGACTCTTCAGTTTTATGAAACCAAAGCACAAGAGACAAAGTATAACGATCAACTGTGGAAGATATTGTTCAACATTTTCTCAGCAGGCAATATACTCCGTACTTCAGTCCAGAATACGGTTCTTTTTTGACGACTTGGTATTTTAGCAAGTTCAGCAAAAGAAACCACAGGGAGAGGAAGAAACCAATACTTTCATGTCTGGATATTGCACTTACTGGCAAGATTAAGCATCATTATCTTGAACAGCTAGTTACATAAACATCTAGAAATATCAATTTAAAGTGGTCTAAGAGCATTAATATAGTCCTTATCTCAGCTTAATAACAAGTTGCAATTTACCTTCCTTGTATCCCTCAGTTTCCAAAGAAGTTCTACCTCCCTCTCTAGCTCTGGAACAACAAGCATTGTTCTCCAACCTGTTCATAAGTTCATAAAAGACCACGCTAATCACAGTAAAAACTTGTATGCAAAATTAATATAGTTATGGTACTAATAACAATGTTTAAGATGCGAGCATTAGAAATAACAAGATAAAGAGCATTATACCAAGAACCTTCTTGCTGCGTAAAATATCTCCATAGATATGATCTCCAACATAAAGTACCTACTAAAACACCCATATATTAGAATAGCAATCAAAACATGCAGTATCTAATATTAGAAACAAATAAACGAAATTTCCAATCAAGGATCAGTATTCGTAAATGGCGACATGTATATAATATAGCTATCCCCCATGTACATATTACAGTTTTGTACCCATAAGAATAAACCAAAAAAAAAAAACAAAGATTCACCTGAGAACTAGATTCAATTGATAGCAGTTTATGCAGATGAGCAACACTGCCTCCCTGAAAAAGCAATTTCAAAGACACAATCAACTTCAAAGTGAAACATTTACAATGAAAATGCTTTAGTTTAATTGTTCAATCCCCATATATTCCTTCCAAGAAAGTAAGGACTTGGTACTATGAATACATGTAACTTTATAGTACAAATGAAGATGGAAACTTTATTATGCATTACAAAATTGGAAGTACCTGGAAAATACGACAACTGTTTTTTGTCTCCCTCGGTAATATCCTTGGAGAAGTACTCCCCACCTTTTCTTGAGAACAAAATTTGAATCATTTAAAGGAGTCACTGGATCATTGCAATTAATAAGTATATGAAAGGATTCTCCTCAAACCTGAGGCATTGGAGTGCCGTTATCAGTATTTAGTAGCATTCCAGATTCAGCTTCCACCTCAAAAAGATTAGCACGATTTTCTTCATGGAAGAACCCAGGTTTTCCACTAAACACAGTTACTTAAAAGTAAAAAAACAAAGAACCACAAAAGCCCCTGTTTTACCACAAAGTAGTTATAGCTAGCAACAATAATAGGTTTGTCAATAGTTGTCACTAAAAGTTTCACCAACTAGTAGATTGATAGTTCGAGGACAGACAAGTCTTCAGCTTCTAGAGTTTCCTAAATTGTGCAGATACTTTTGGACACCAATTAAAGATTACCAGTTAAGTATTTGGAACCTAAATTTGGCATGAAATTAATGGGTAAAAGACAACAATAAACGCCTTCAGAATTTTAGCCGTCTTGTGAGTTCCGCAATAATTGCCTGCATGAGCATGCAACACCATGTTCATATCAACACTATTGTTAATTTTTCATCATCTTAGGCAAGTAGTTTCACATTTTAAAAGACGCATGCAAGCATGCAATGTCTGTTCAAAACCATTTTAGGAAGAACCTCAAAATCCAAAAATTGCTTTTGGAGTGGAGCCTGGAGTAGCACTCCCCTGATTCTCAGATTTAATCCTCGCACAGGTATAGATATCAGTATAAGAAAAAAGAATTATTAAACAAGAGGTTTAAAAAATTAGTTTCAGTGAAACATCCAGTTATATGCAATGTTATAGAACCAAAGATAATAATGAAGCTATTGATGTTTATGGTGCTTTGATGAAATGAGCATGACCTCCCAGTGATGACAACATCAAAGTACTTAAGCCAATCAAAGTTGCATGTTCTACTGCCATCCACGGTGCGTGAACCACAAAGAAAGTTCATCACAATGTTTGTGTAGTCCCATAAGCTGCAAAAGACATATAATCAATGCTCTCACACTGTGCCAGCTCAAGTGATGTAAAGAAACAGAAAAATGTTCTCTTCAATTACTTTAAGAGAAGGCAAGAAATGAACAGGAGAGCATTAGCACCTATTTGTCACCAAGAATGTTGATCTACCGGAATCTCTCAGCATCTGAAGCATTGGAACTATAGATGTATCTTCATTGATGTACCTAATGGAGTATCATAGGAGAAAGGAAAGATCAAAAGAAGGGGGAAAAAGTCTGTGAAACCATTTGAGAAAAAGTCATCGCTGCACATGACATATCACAAAGACAAGCATGATACAGTTCATCAAAACCATAAATCTGCTTGTCCTCAAGGAAACATACTCCATCAGACCAAGGTACCTAGATAAAGGGCATATGGCGAACCATGACTATTCACAAATTTTATGTCTTGATCCACGAGGAAAATACCAATTGTACCCTCACCTTTTAGGATCTTTAGCAACCATTTGCTTTAGAGTTCCATCACGATGGCACAAATCGACCGCTGCTCGAACATCTTTGTACATACGAGCATAACTGAAAATTTTGGTTGGACATTGAAAGTGCAAGTAATGAGTAGGTTAAAAAGAGTAAAAGATGCATAATCTAAAAATTTAAGTTTACCGTGTGATGCTATGTCATGGTTGGCAAGAAATTCTTTGCAACATTAATGTCCTCAAGTGCTATGTTTCACCAATATATATCAGTCATTTCATTCATTTTCACAAACAACTTAATTTCCAGATATCACCAAATACACTCTACTATCATATTTTCTGCTTCATGATGAACACGTGAGGATAATCAGTTCACACAAAGGATAATTACATACAAAGAAGACAAAGCACTCAAACTTGCTATCACAGAAGGTAACATGCTTTAGGCATCAATAATCGTTGAGAAAAGTTAGAATATCATCTAGGGAACATTTATAATTGACAAACTTAAGCTCATTCAGCAGACCTTTAATGGCTAATAAAGTACAACACTTGAGGAAACAACGTAAAATAACATGCTGTGCAATTGCATTTCTTTCACAGAAGCAATTTTTGTTCTGAAGCTGGACTACTTATGTGACAATCAGAATTGTTCAACTTAATTAAAATAACTCGAAAATTATTTGGTCAGCGAGTTAATTAGTTAGAAGACATGATAAAGGAAAGAAATTTTAAACAAAGAAGAAAATCCTAGCATCATAAGCTATAATTAAAGCACCAACTACTGGTCTTACTCAGCTCCCTTTGGAACCTTTCCAGGATTATGATCCTTAAAGTCCACAAGTTGGGCAAACAAGTAAGCTTCGGCTAATGAAAAAAGAGTGTCAATAAGCGCATATTCTGGCTCATCAAAAGCATCACGTATCAGAGTATTCCCATAGGTGCCAACTTTTTCTTCCTTTAACAATTCTCTAAATCCATGGTACGCAACTTTTACATACTTGTGACGATCCATCTGCATAAGGCAGAGTTACCAATTCAGAAGGTTCACAAGAGCCTATGAGGCTAAGACAAATGCGGAAAATGTAACATTAAGTTATTAAGAATATTACCTTCAAGATGTTGCCTCTCTTTTTATCCAGAACCAAACCCCTAACCATGTACTTCCAATCAAATGACCATTCTAGCAACTGCAATGGAAAAATCATTCTTTCAGTCCGCATGCAACAAAAAAAATATAGGAAGAACAACTAGTGACGCACTAACCTCTCGTGGATAACCAAGATCATAAACTAACTTTCTGACAGTGCCATCATATGCTAGAGACTCAAATGTCTCAGGTCTGTATTGAGCCAAGGTATAATCCATATCAAACCCAACAGCTACAATGTTCTTCATATTCAGAGATCTGTTGCAGAAGATCTGTTTTGCAATCTCAATCTGGCATCCTCCTTCCGGAGAGGACCATATTGATGGTTTTTGAAAGCCATCACTGCTAGACACGTTCTGACCTTTTGATACCTTGTCACCAAAAACAGTCCTTTGATTCTCATCCATTCTGTACCCAGCTTGCAAATGATTAACTCCTGATAGTAAGAGTTAAAGTTTGAACATAAACATTGTGCCTCATCTTGTAAACATACATCATTTAAGAAATTCAACACTTAAAATTTTATAAAAGTTTGTGTGATTGCATGATTCCCTCTTATTACCCATTACATGGACAGAGCCAAAATCCATGGTGGGTATTCAAAAGGCCATCTTTCTTAAGCCTACAGTAAAACAGCAAGCGTTCCAATTTCCAAAAAAATGACCATAAATTGCAAACATCAAAACAATCCAATTCATTACATATATTGAAACTAATTTCAACAGAGATTATTTATCTACTTGCCTCTACTGTTGAATAGTTTTACTAAATATAGCAATCATGAGCAGGAAACAAGCCCGCGTATATGTGGACTTGGAACAAGTTGACTAATCTACATGGTTTCAACTATAGAAGAAATGACTAACGATAGAATAAAACCCACTTTCTAGTTCCTATTCAAAAAAAGACGGACTATTAAAGAGTACAATTTTTCAAATATGAAAAATTCCCGGGAAAAACAAAGACCATGCAAATGTTATCTACAAGCAAATCCCAATCAAACAGTAAAATCGGATAGTTTCAAAGCTCTCACTCTAAGAATCTTCCAAGAAACGCTCAAAGTATCAATTTAACGATCAATTACCAGTGTTTTAACCAATTCGCCCCCACCTTCCTACTACAAAAACAACTTTTTTGAACAAAATCACAACGAAACGACGTACGGCAGTCCAATTTGTGGGTTTTTTTGGTAGAAACGAGAGAAGAAAGAGCAAGGCAACGGACCTGAAGTGTGAAAGGGTCTGCGGTTGGGCAATTTATGGAGGAGCAAATTTCGGGGAAGAGGAGGAGAGATGGAGAAGACGCAAAGACAGAGCGGTTTCCTGGGAATTCGCATCCTCGTTGAATTTAAATACGCATTTCGGGAATTGGATGCACAAGAATCCGATTCGCCATTACACTAAGCTTCTTGATGCCTATGCCGATGATGACGATGATTCAATTTGCGGCTTGGGCATTAAAAGCAGCCGTATTATTCCTATCCCAAATTGGACTATCCATATCAGGGAATCACATTATATCGATTTTGATTTCCAATCAACCATCAACACCACCGACTGGTTCAGTTCATAAAGTGTTCTCACAGGAGAAAGAGTGGAAAATGAGTTAATGATATTAAATGAATGACCGAAAAGGGAGTTCCTTGGTGGCCGTCAGTGCCACGTGGCGGCTGCACGGCGGATATAGAGCGCGAGTCGCTGGATTTTATGCCTGCGTCTCGTCTTTTTCAGTTTTTCACTTTTTTGTTCTCTCACAAGAGAAACAGAAAAAAGGAAAGTGATTAACTGCTTAATTTATATCCCTTAATTTTATATGGTTTTATAAAACAATAGAATATAATTTGGCAAAATTACATTTTAACCCTTAATGTTTACTAAATTTTAATATTTTTAAAATATTCAAAACAAATTTAAGTGAAAGAAAAGTTATCACTTAAATGTCTATTAATACTGAAGTTACATTATTTTATATTTTTTAAATAAAAAATAACCTTACAATCACTTAGGAAGCAGGACATACTATTTAAAATATAAAACAGTGGATTAGACTGTCTCTTTAAGAAAATTTATTAGGCCTTGTTTGGTTGGCATGGATTTTTGATCGTGAAAGTAATCTTTATCCTAAAATTTATATGATCACGTTTGATTCATTTTTTTTAGTAGTTAGGAAAGTAAAAATTTTACCAATCTAAGGAAAGTAGTAGCACTTCACTTGGATTCTAAATCCCAGCACCTCCTTAATATTTAGATTACTTTCTTCAAGAATTTAATCTAAAAAATATTCTAACCAATTTAACTCTTCCTTCTCTCTCAACTCTACGACAATTCTTTTATAAAACCCTACCTCCTCTTCAATCAATGTTATTAATACCGTACCGGATTTAGTACAGGATTGAGTTCTGGTACGGTACTGTACTGATAATCATAATCATACCGAGTACCGTTTCGGGTAATTTTTTAAATTTATGAAATAGTCCCTAATTTTTTTTAAATTACAAAATAGCTCATTGTTATATTATACAGTTGTACTGCATGTTTTTAACCCTATATCTAAAAATCATAATAATAAATAATAATCACAATTTTAATTTAATAATTATTAATAAATATAATTAAATTTAAAATATATATTTTAAAATATATAAATTTCAAATAAATTTT
>JANPWU010000006.1:2263856-2274508 GCA_024707465.1 Erythroxylum daphnites
AAGTTATTAATTTACAAAATTTGTCTGATTAATTAATAAATTAATCTGTTTTTAAAAATAAAAATTATTAAAATAAATTTAACAAAAAATTAAACAGTTCAAAACTTTTAATTTTTACTATTAAACCCATTGAATTAGATGAGTTTTTTAATCAATTCAATTAAAATTAAATCCAAATTTAAAATACTTTTTTAAAAAATTTAATAGCTTTCCTTCCAGCGCATTGTTGCCAAGGATAGACACGTACGGACAGCGAACAAATGTCATCATTCATGCAACTCGTAAGCTTTACTGCATTGTTTCTATATCAATATAATATTAGAAAATTATAAAATTTGTGAGCTTAATTTTACTCTAGTTCATAGTGTGGTTGGAAAAATATATTTTAGTTTGGTTAAAGCTGGCAATTTTGGTTTGTTAGGTATATGAAAATGGCATTTTTCTGTTTTGAGTCACCAAATTCAAAGAGTTGATAGGTTCTTCTTCTTCTTTGTGATGATCACCCGAACAAAAAAAGAATAAAAGTGAATGGGTCATGGGTTTGGCAGAGCATAGGTTGCTTGCTCTGTTTCATTGTTTGTTGCTCCTGCTCACATGATAAATCAGGTAACTTGCAGACGAAGATGGTTTCTTTATCTCTTGATTTTTATGTGTTTGTTGTCAACTTGAGCCTAGCTTCGTGGGTTTTGCACCTCTGACTCGTTCTTTGTTAAATTTGTGTGTAGTTTTCGGCTTTCTTGTTCCTGGACAGGTGTTGAAGCGTGTGCATACGTGTTTCGTAACTTTCGTTAGTGTCAGTCAGACTTATAGAACAGTTAAAGATTGCTCCTTTCGTGTTTGTTGCTTTCTTATGATTTTTCTCTTTACGTTTTCTTATTTTCAAGGGTTTCTGTTTCCTAAATATTAGGTCTTCTTTACTATTTTGATGCAGGTGATTCGAGGCTGTTTCCGGGTTTCTATGCTTTCTTCTAAACTTAATCTCACGTGCAATCGTAAAGCCTTTTTCCTCTTTGGGTTCATCTGGGTAAACAAATATTTCCTTTTTTTTGCAACAGGTTTTCTTTATCTGTGTATCTGATTGCCATTTGTACGGTCCTTTACATGTTACCAGTTCGATCTAAGTTGCGAGGTTTCTGTGAGGGTTAAGCTCTGATGATCTTCATGGAGGGTCCTTATGAAGCATCCAGCAATGTTGAAGCAGAAATTTGCAATCTTCAGTGTCAGATACTCACCATTTCAGTCTCGCACCAAATTTTCCTCATCTTGGTTTGATTTGAGAGTCTTTTATGTTAGGATCAGTAATTTTCAGGTTGATGATTTGACCCCCGAGTTTCTTACTCTCAACCACATCCCTCTAACTCGTGATACCCAATTCGAAGTTAGTAATGCTAAAAGTGGCACGTGTTCGGACGGTATCTTGCCACTTCTTAGAAGGGATCGAATAGATAACAAATCTGAAGAAGCTACATTTGCAAGCACAGATAGTATTAGGACAATTTGGAGTGTGAAATTTGAAGTGTACGAGAAAGATCGTCTTATTCTATCTGGGGTCCTTCAAATGTCGAACAACAATGGCTCAAATGGGGAGTTTAAAGGCAATGAGAAAAGGTGGAGTATGACTCATGAATCTGCAATTACAGATGGTACTGGCTTCTTAAAGGGAAAACACATCACCTATCCCAAGTCGCCATCACGAACCATTGAAGTTTACATTACAGGCTGTTTCTCAGGAATGCCTATGATATTAACCAAGACTATGCAGCTTAGTTATGGAAAGAAGCATAATAGAAAGGGTGTGTTGGATGCAATTCCGGAGAACGAGACAACAGAATCCCTCAAAAACGATTCATCTGGTGATGACCTTAAGGTAAAACTCTTGAAACTTGGCGATAATTCATTTGATTACATTATCAGACATTGCATTAAGAAGTGGTCTTGTACTGCTCAAAACAGCCCCATGTTTCTGTGCAGATATTCCCTGTACTTACCCAATTATTAACTTTAGACGGGATGTTCTAAACTGTTGTCTGTTTCCTGTACTGAAACATGTTTCGCTGTCTTAAAGGGTCTCATGCTTCATTAGACATTGATACTTGAACTTGCATGGAGCATCTGATCCTAGATGACACGGGTATGGGTAGAGCACTGTCTCCAAGCTCTGAGATAGTACTCAACTACCTCTCCTCATGCTTTCTGTTACATTGTTTTCAATATCCTTTCACTGGCAGGCTCTGAGTCTGACATTAATGGAAGGAGGCTGCTTTCCACAAGTTGTCCCTCTATCTCCTAGGTGACCGAGTGTTTTGTTGGATTTAGTCCCAGTTTCATATTAATTCTCGTTCAGCTTTATGTAAGCATATCGGAGCAAAGTATTTAATGTTTCTGAGTCTCCAAGTATGGAAGATCCTGAAGCACACATCTAAAATCATTTAGATGGATCTTTGTGTGCTTATAGGTAAATATAATTCAATGCAACTGAAGCAATTTTTGTTCACTGATTGATACTGACTAAGAGGTCTCTAAATCAATATAGTTTATAAAAGCACGCAATCTGCAGAGCTGCATGTGCTCTTTCCTGTTCCATGTGAAGGGCCTATTTTGGTTCTGTCCCGAGAAATTTGCAGTTTTTGGGATATCGATATGTAGGCTACGATTAATCAGCTCTATAGTCTTCCTTCCATGGACTGGAATTTCTTTAGTTTGATCTAAGTAAAGCTCAACCCTTTGAGTTGAAAACAACATAAAAATCTCCTTTGTTTGATTATTTGGCATGTGTGCTTTGACACTTTTCTGAGGTATGTATATCTCTAGAATTGAATTTCGTTCAGTTTAGTGCCACCCTTTATCTTTGCTCCTACCATGATTTAAGTCATTAATGGCTACATAGTAGGAACGTACATTCTGCACCTCATTTGTGATATCATCACAATTATGCTTTGCAGGTAGCAGAGTACAAGAGTTACAAATTGGAAACTGAAGAAGATTATGGTAACATGTACTGGAGGAGGAAGGAGTATTTAGAAAGTGAAGATGGCGAATTGTCCTGGTTCAAAATAGGTGTCAGGGTTGGTGTAGGGATTGGACTCGGTATTTGTGTTGGAATTGGTGTAGGAGTTGGATTGCTGATTCGCACTTACCAAGCAACCCCTCGAAACTTCAAAAGAAGGCTTGTTTGATCCCTTTTACCTGATGTAGCATACCCAGTTCTGAAAATCCAAAGGCACCTAACATTCTTATGCTTGAAAAATGGTCATCTGGCACCATATTTTGACTTTTGAATTAGGATTTTCCCCCTACTTTTTGTTGTTTTCCTCTTGAACTGTAGTTTGTTTCAGATACTGTGTTCTAGACGGGTTTGACAGACAAAGTGCTTCCTCATGTGAAGGGATAACAGTAGTTCAACCTATGTGGCCAATACAGTTATGAATACCGTTGAAAATAGGATGATCTGATTTATAAGTACACCTTTCATGAAAATGCAGTGTCAGCAAGAGAAATGTTAAGAGAAGGGAAAATGGTCGTAGCCAAATTAAGGTTGCCAAAGATGAAGATCTGCACATTAGAAGATGCAAATAGCTAGCTGGAGAGATTAGGGAGCCAACCGACTTTTATGCCGCTTCAACTCCATCAAAACCGTTACTGGCTTCATGAGTCCTTGTAATCAAATCCCCAGAATGATGCAGCTTTCAGATCATCTTCAATCATTAACTTTGAGAATTCGTCATGGTTGTACTTCAATATGGCTTTTCCTCCAAACTCTTTGGGAAGATTTTCTTCATCGAAGTACGACTTCATGACTTCCACACTGTCATTTTTATTAGGGTAGACAAACTTCACCTTTTCAAAAGTTTTGGGATCCAAGAAACATTTGACAACCTGCAATATATTGGATCAGAACACAAAGCTGATTTGTGTAATTACTAAGGAAGAGGGAATTTTTAAGCTTCATCAGTGTGTAGCAGCATTGGCCTCTTACAGCAACTAGTACTGGTGGGAAGCCGTATGATTTCAAGTGTTAATGAGGTGGGGATTAATAACTTCCAAGTTTTCACAGAACAGAATGCAGTGAGGGCATTAGAATTCAAACCTTCCAGAACGCTTCAAAAATCCGAGGAGGATTGTACATAAATGAAACGGCTAGCCTCTCAGGATAGTGGTTCTGCAATATGTAGGAAGTCTCATGGGCAGTCTTGATGGGAACACTGTTGGCCATGGACCAGCCAGTAAAGTCTATCAACCAGGACATTTGTTCTTGACCTTGTGGAAGGTTCAGGATTGCATTCTCTAAGAGGTATACCAGCTGCCGGATCTGGTTTTCTTTTCCTGTTGTATTCTGCAGTAGTTGCAATGGCATTTAGTTCAAATTTAAGAAAAATTAGTGGAATCAAGTCATTCCAATTCCATACCTGCATTGCTGGTCTTAGTATAAGAACAGTCCTTCCTTGACGGTCGTGAAAATTAGCTTTATATGCTTTTCCGGTCTCACTTTCGATTGCGATTTCAGGCTGACAATACAATGAAATAAGGGAAAAATTTTATACTTCCAAGGTCAAAGACGTGCACACTCAGTTTTAAAGATCACCTACCCAGCGAATTTCCTCAGGCTTGTACGATGATCTCCATTCAAGTGTCTCCTCCAACATTTTCTTTGCTTTATCTACATTCCAGTTTCGAGCTACCAGATATCTTCTGAAACATGCATCAGTGCAGAACCGGGGATTCCGACCAGACAGAGGACCAATTGCATCCTTAAGCTCCTTGATCTGAACACCAAAACAGGAAATTAGCAAAACAGCATTGTAACAGATACACAGGTTAATTACAGCATCAACACATAAACACGCAATTTAATCATCACCTTGGCCTGATGCTGCAGGGCTTCATCTTCCTGATTGTGAGAAGAAGTGTTCTTACGACGAAACATGAGTGGTTCCGGTACCTGATCTTGAGCCTGGGTTTAAACTCTAGATGTATTGGAGATGAAGAACATATTTCACATAAAGTGGCGTATGAATTGAACAATTGTTCACAAAGACAAAAGATGACAGATCTCAAGATCGGTCAGAACTCAGAACAGAAGAAGAAAAAGAAAAACATCCAACCCCAACAGAGATTCAACTGAGACAGAAATGAAAAACATACAAAGTCAAACTTTTCATCAGATCAATCAACACAGCAAGTTAGGATTTGCATACCAAGTGAATGAAGCAGAGACCCGTTACCAACCAACAGAACCTGAGAGACCAAATGGTTCCTGTTCTATTAGACTTGTCATATAGAACTCCTCAAGAACATGAAACGAGTTCGTGTGAAACAAGATTCACAGAATTTTTTTTCTGTATCGTATTTCTCTGATTAAACCTTTAATCTTGTTTTTGATACCATTTTGCTCTTATATATATATATATATATATTTTAAATACAAAGGTAGCATAATACTGAACATTAACATAAAAACAAAATATGAACCCTTACAATTTAAAAATGTTTAAAATATTCATTACTTAAATATCACATTAATATTAACGTTATATTATTTATTTAATAAATAAATTAAAACTGAATTTTAGTAGATTCAATGTATGAAATATATAAAAGGAAAACCATTGTTTTGGTGGTTTAACAGGAACAATTGAGTCGATTTTTCATTTCAGTTTTTAATTTTTTAATTTGATTTAATTTAATAATTTTTTTGTTAAAAACTAATCAATCAATTAATTAATTAATTATTTTTATAAAAAATTAAAATAAACTAATTAATTTTCATTTAAGAGTCTCCCTTTTTAATTAGTCTTCTTTAATTATTTTTGAAATTCTTTAATTTTATTCAATTTTTAACCGTTTTTATAACAGGATAAATTTTTTAAATATTAAAATTCTTATCATTATAAATTGATATAAATTTAATTTTATTATTTTAAATAACAATTAACCTTTTGTAATAACAAATTATATATTTAATAAATGTCAACGAATTACTTTTGCTATAACAAATTTAAATAACAGGAATGCAATGTCATATTGATCAAACCGACATAACAATTATTAAGAGCAAACACAAATCCAGCTCTATTAACTTCAAGAGTGTTATTAATATTTTTTTAAAAAAATTAAATTAGCAGTAAAAAATTATTTTAACTCTTTTTAAAAAAATGTTAAGGTGTGATTCATGTCCCGATAGTTTATTGGATTTGTTTGCTTCCACGATACCTGGGTCCGGCGTCAGGACTTTTTGGACTTTGCTACAGCCACATGCTGTTCTCCTTCACCGCCATCAACGCCATTCCGACTTATGTGCTTGTTTGTCACGTTTCGCACGCGCACTCTAGCATGTCTCAGTCTTGGTCAAAGGTCGTACATAATTATTTGATTAGTCAATGAGTTCCTTAATATCATTTTTCTCAATCATATTTGTCAATGCTACAACTTGAAACTTTTAAAGATGTAATTAAAAGCTTACGTTATAACTAAACATGTCACGATAAGCACGTACTAAACTATCCCAAACTTGTCGGGAACACATAGCTCTCAGTTTTGTTTTAACTAATACAGTTTCTGTGATGTGACAGATCAGACGAACCCCCACGAGTCAAAAACGGCATGTTCTGCACTTTTGAATAAGTGTAAGCTTTGAAAATAATGCAATTTATTCAAATACTTACCATTGAAGCAAAGCAAATCAACACTTGTGCAAATGAAATCAGAATTCGAGAGAGCTGACAAATGATGCCACCATGTTCGGTAACACTATGGATCAAATTAGGCCGACCTGGCTGCCACCAGCCTAACTCTTTCATCAAACAACCAGGCCGAACTCTTTCATGAAATGAGCTGGACCTAACTTTAAAACAATGTTATTAAAACAAAATTTCATAATAACAGGGACAAAGGGGATCCAGGTGGATTCGAACCACCAACCTCCTAAGTTTTTCAGCTTAGGCGCTCTAACCACGTTTAAGCTAATAGATCCTTCACAAAACCAAGCAAGATAAAGTTGAGACATACCGGAGATACGCAGAGACCCTAGGTTGAGGACAGTCCAACGGCCGATGGCAATGGCTTCATGCCCACTTAGATCGAAATGCCTATCCAGTGGGTTAGATATTAACCTTTGATATACTTTTATCTCATACCTGAAACCCGAGACCATTATTTCTTTACAAATTCTTTAATCAGATCTTCAAAGTTATTGAACGAATGAATAGGCAAAATTGATTACATCTGCTTTAATAACTTGACATCTTTTTAAGTCTTACGAGGGCAAATATGTGCAAAATGTCCTGATTGTCTACAGAGACGATCAGCTTTCTTATAATGTGAGGATTTCTTGAAGAATCAAACCATTCTTCTCTTCTTGCCATTCTTGCTCAGATATGTTTTTCTGAAAAGGCTTGTAGCAACCCATTTGTCTGCAGAATCTGAGCACCCAAAAGACCTTGTGAAGGGCTATTACATCAAATCACTTGAACAACCACGATGACTTCCATTAGCTCATACTTTGATAACGCACTGCTTAGCCATGCTGACGCAATGACTTCTAAGATTCATCCCGTTATCTTTTGGGGATTTGAATTTAAGACAGAGCGACCCAGGCTGAAACTTGGTGAATTTGATAGCACTGAACCCCCCAAAAGACCTTGTGAAGGTTTAACATACCAAATCACTTAAACAACCTACTAAGCCCCCCGAAAGGCCTTGTGAAGGGAAGAAACACCGAATTCCTTATACTACCACCACGCTCCACTTGCGCATACTTTAATGACGCACTGCTTAGCCATGCTGGCACAATAGCTTCCAAGCCGCATCCCGTTATCTTTCGGGAATTCAAACTTGAAATGTAAGATGCCATTACGTCAATATGACTAAGTAGTGTATCATCAAAGTATGCGTCAGTGTAGCGTGATGGTCGTATAAGTTCGATAATTCTTCCCTTCACAAGGCCTTTTAGGAGGCTCAATTCTATGATAGATTTGTCGAAGATGAACTTTCTTCTTGCTGTGACAATCACAAAAGTCTTCTACTCTTTGCCCTTGATTAGAAAATAGACTTCTTACAAGTTCGTTTGAGAACTGAATCAACCTTAATGATGTTCGTGAATAAAACATGTTGATCACATAATTTTTCAAGAGAGGCTAAAACAAGCTAGTAGATTTCTCCCAGAGATATATTAGCCATATCTCTTTGTAAAGAAACAATCCGTTGGGCCACTTTCAAACCCAGAGCATATTAGTAAATACTCATTTTTATCCTTTTTCGAACGAAATGAGAAAGTACCTTCAAATCTTTGGTCGGACTTCAAATCTTAGGTAGGAGCAAAGAGATGGATCTTCGTAGTTACCTACATTTTCAGTATAAATATAAAGCAGAATCAGTGAAAAGATACAGAGAATCCATGACCACATGGTTCGCGAGCTATAAGATCTTAAATTTAAATAACCTGCAACTCAAAAAGGCAACTCTCTCCATCGATCATCTACGAACAACGATGCTCTCTCTTCCACGCAGGATAGATGGCATTAAATGAGAATCTCATTCGTTACTGTACGGTTCCAACGCCAATTCGCAACACCACCTATCGTCCTGTCACTGATCCAACAGCACCGATCAGGAATGAGAGAGGTTGTCATTGGTCGTCGCCAGGTGCAAAGTTCTCGGCCTAAGAAGCTGAAATAGACAAATTATAGAAATAGGATAAAAGTAAAGCTCACTTGCTTAAACAGTTGCCGCAATCCTCAGTCAATCCCTCTCACGTTTTGAATTGAAATCAAGAGGATTGGAATCCTTGTTCTCAAATCGAACTAAACACGACTCCCAGCTGGTCTGCAATAAGCTTCTTCAAACTCACCCCCGAGGGCTGGACGTATCCCAGATAATTGTTGGGACAATTACATATTCAATTTCTACATTTCATACATATTCCATTTCTAAATTCATGGGAAACTACACAAGCGTTACAATTTTGACTTGTAATACAAGAATGAATATAGCTGTCCTCAAACACTTATAAAATCAGCATACAACAGCAGAGGCATGTAAACTAACAGAAAATGCTAAGCATAAGTAATAATTTAAATAATAATAATTATTTTTTTGTTATTACATAAGACCAGCGAACCATAAATAGCCAATGCCCATGGGTATTCTTCTAAAATTATCAAAAACCCGATGTAAATACAAATGCTAGTGGTAATGCGATACATTTGTGGGCACAGCCAGGGATTTGTAATAGGATACTTTATCAAACTCCAAGTTGCAATTGGTGCACAATATCAGTCCATATGTTCTATGTGCATAGATTAATGAAATAAATAAAAGCCTGATCCTCGTATATAAATTAGTCAACTGAAATCTCAGCTAATGAATATATTGGGAATAATCATGCAAATAGCGAATAGATCCACCTGCCGCCTCTCTAACCATTTGCTGGTGCACAATATCAGTCCATATGTTCTATGTGCATAGATTAATGAAATAAATAAAAGCCTGATCCTCGTATATAAATTAGTCAACTGAAATCTCAGCTAATGAATATATTGGGAATAATCATGCAAATAGCGAATAGATCCACCTGCCGCCTCTCTAACCATTTGCTTGTCAACACCACAACTCAAAATTAAGACTAAAGCATAACTGCGGCTTGTGACATAAGTGTGTACGAGTTCATGAGATTTGTTCTTGCCAAAGGCAAGTTAAGATTTTTTTTAACTTATGCAGCCAAATAGAAGTGGCAGAACGATGCAGACTACCTAAAGTTGAGATTGAGAATGGTCATTGTTGAACTGCAGCCTTTAATCAGTTCAATCGGCAATAATGGTGTTCTCTGATGAAGCATGTGACTTGATCAATCTGTAATATTAATGTTGTGAGATTGAAAATGATCACTAAGGCATGCACCGATGTTAAGTTTTCCATCTGTGCTATCAATGATGTTCAGTGTTCTACTCAATCATGAATATTTAACAGAATTGATGGGAAGTTATAACCAACCTTGGTCAACGTAAGTTATCCACTTTGCTCCTAATGAGAGGATAGAATGCTTAGGGCATCACTTAGCCTCAAAGCCAGTTTCACCACAAATTCAGCATGAAGAAGCCTTTTTGCCTTGGTTGCAAGCTATACTTATAGTCCATCCAATGAACAGGTCCGGCAATTGGTGCATAAGTAATATGGAAATAGAGGAGAATGAAAGAAGAAAAGCAAAGAAAAAACGCACACACAAACAGGGAGGAGAGCCGGGGGAATAAATAAAACCCCGTGCCATCTCCGCCTCAAAACCCCAAAAAAGTACTTTTTATTAAGGATTTTGACCTGCCATGCAAGCGCACCTGTCATGGCAAAGGTCCTGACTCCTGGGACAAAATAACATACAACAAGTCAACATCTCTAATCCCTATTCATTAATCGCTTGCCATCTAATCATCATCTACTACCATGTAGTTATACCTTAAACATTAGGGAAAGAAGTTTTTAATCTTTTATTTTCCAACAAACACCAAAAACAAATTTGTACCATATTATCATACACCCTCGAGGCTTGCAGTAATCTTCACGACGTGGCTAACCAAGAGAAGACGACTGCTACTAATCCATCACCATTAGCTGTAAATCACGTCCGTGGATGACTCCGACTCCGAGAAGATGAAGCTTGGCAG
>JANPWU010000006.1:2322521-2333975 GCA_024707465.1 Erythroxylum daphnites
CCCAACATTTACTTGAAACGGGTTATGACCTTACAAGTTGCATCTTTGCTTCTAAAGAACGCGACGCAAGCATGTTTCCTTGTGTTAAATTTCAAAATATGTCACTAAATATACTAGTTCATTTCGTCGAGTTAATTGCTGTTTGACTGTTAAAACTTGATCTTCTAAAAGTTTTTCCTTTGATTTTATGTTATGCTTCTGTAGACACAAGCTTTTTAGAGTTCTGCTTGAAGCAATCCAGATCAGAGGCCGAGACACTTTTGATAGAAAACCTTGGTTCCTTCGACCCTGATTACGAGTTCATTGACAAATTCCTAAACTATAAAGAGTTGTTGCCAGCAGATGTACTTGAAATCGCCTTCCAAATTCGAAATGATCACAAGGTGACCGGATTAGCTGCTCGAGACATGAATTTCGACAATGCATGCACTGATGATTCTGACCGAAAAGTTGCTGATGGGGCAGATGGGTCCTCAAAGGGAGGAGGCAAGAAGAAAGGAAAGAAAGGGAAGAAAGTTAGCACTTCAGTTTTGGGTTTCAATGTTGTCAGTAACAGGATCATGATGGGCGAGATCCAGTCGGTGGATGACTAGGACAGTTCTCGGTTTCGAGAGGTACTTGTAAATATCTATGTAGCTGAAAGAGCTGTAAATGTTTTTGTCTTAAAAAGAGTTTTTGCTCCTTCAATGGGAAGGAGGCGGCGGCCGCAGCAGCAGCAGTACTTATTGATCTCTGCTCGTGCAATTTTGTTAGTGTATTTCCAGGTGTTGGATTCCTTTGTTAAATTATTCACAGTATAAATCTAACCCTAATTTATGCCCCAAATCAGCTAATGCATGGAGTATTTTACCTGTTTTTAGTTCATTCAAATAAAAGAAAATCTGATAACCCCTCAAATTTGATATGATTTTTCAAGTCTAATGCGTTCTAATTTCTGTAAAATAAAAAGAAATTAGAAGGATAGGTCATTGTCAGGTGTCAAACCTGATATTATTTCATTATCAATTCATCAATTTGCTGCCACAAAAGGAGGTTGAAAAATGAAAAACGACATAAAACTACAACAACCAATCGCCAATTTCCAACTCTCATCCACTAAATTCAATGATCGAAACCCACATATAAAGTCTACACGTACTACCAACAAAAACAAACCGAATGATCCGAGCCACCGTCCTGCCAACTTGGAGAAAGAAGAGGACGTTTCACTGGATGGTGAAAACTACATCACATCAGTGAAGAGTCTTGTCATTGGGTTTGGCTATACTTACCACTCCCACTTTCTTCTTCTTTTCATGGTCTCTTGTGCTCCTTTCCTTTCCATCCATCCTGTATTTTATGCACATCATGTCATGAGACCACAAATTTCATACTTCTGTAGATCACCGATATCAAATAACTTTTGACACAATCGGATCACGTCAAAATATAGAGCAGAATGATTGAGAAGAGTATCAAGATGGATCAAGAAATGCTTCATCAAGTCCTCTTTTTTTTTCCCTTTAATGTTACAAACTTGCAATGGAACTAAGGAATCCAAGAGAAGAGAAATGAGTTTAATGGCTGATCTAGATAATTAAATTAAGACAACCAGAAAGATAATATGCAATTGAGAAGAGTTCACATCCACATGAACAGCATGCAGAAGAAAATAGAATCAGAGAAAGCATACGGAATTTATCATCTGCATACATCAAAAGATCTGCATAAATTTTGAGTAGAAATCAGTTGAAATTTGTCGGAAAATAAAAAGAGAACAACTTTATGAACACAGAATCATCACCTTTACAGGTCGATAGCCATGTTCATGGAAGGTGACTTTAAAATTTAGAATCAAAATTCCATTAAAAAAAAGTGAAACCGAAAATCAAAGACATGAATTTACCCATCAACTCCATAACCAATGACTCTCATAACCCATTTCCCAGAACTTGTTTAAGTAGAGAGGTTAGTTACTAACAATTGTTGTTCCAAACGATGGTCTCTCGTGATTGATGGAGCGAAGAGACATCTTGGCTATCTCTGAAACAGCCTCGTTCCTCACAGCAGCTACTTCGCTTACCAAGGCCTCATAAGCAGCTTCAAAAGCCTCTTGCCAGAATCTAGGCAGTCTAGTATTGGAGCTGTGTGTGTACACATCCCACATACGCCTCACCACTTTTTCCTTCTCCTCTACTTCCTAACCACCCATAAACACAAAAGCTCAAGTCTTTACACATAAAGATTGAATCTTTACAATGAAAACAAACTCAAGATCAACGAGATCACAAGAACGGAGAGACCGTACGAGGACATCGAGATCATCATGGATTGGGAAGTCAGGGTCTTCTGAGAGATGCGTGAGATTACCCGTGGACCATTTGAGAGTAACAGAGCCGGTGACCATGGACCATAGTGCGAGAAGGAGAATAGCAGTCAATACCCAGAACTTGTACCCATTTTTAGTGAAGGAAAAGCTGCTCTCTGAGCTGACTTTCTTTACACCTGAAGTGGCTGTTGCTGAAGGAATTGATACGATTGCTGGTGCATCGTTTCCTCTCATTTTCCTGGGCTCTTGGTCTTGGTACGGTACTAATTGGTTTTGCAGAGGGAAGTGATCAGAGAGAATTGGAGAATTCCGTAGGAGTAAATGCAACTCTGTACTTAAAAAGCAAGTTGGTAAAGTGATGGAACAGTTAGACTTGTGTTTCGATATACAGTTAAAAGTCGTTTGACAGGATTAGCCAAAGTACCGACAGGAAGAGGGGTCGGGTAGTAGGCGTAAATATGTTCACATTTCATAACTAATTTGACTTATTATTAAATTATATAATCCACTTGTCGAGGGTCGAGTTGAAAAGAATCAAAAGATACAATAATACACAACTTTATCATTTTTTTAATGCTAATAATTTATATATTTTAAATAAATTAGTTGGTTGATTTAATAGTTTAAAATTAAATAAAATTTTGAAAATGTAAATTAAATATAATTGATATTTATTAATTTTAATTTCTTTGTTTTTTCCAATCTTTTTTATACATTTTAAATTTATAATTTTTTATTAAATCTCAAAACAAAAGCTTACCCTACCAAATTTATAGTTGAAAGTTTAAAATTAGTACACATGATAATTTATAAATTACATATTTTAAAATTTTAAGTTAATTATCTAAAATTTAAATAAATGTCAATTAAATATGATTAACATTTATAAATTTTAGTTTCTTTATTTTTTACCAATTATCTTCTTCAAAAATTTTAATTATTTACAATCTTTTTATAATTGGAAGCTTATTCTACCAAATTTACAATTTCTTGTAGACTCTCGAGAAAGAAGATTACTCCACTAATTGAACCTTCTCCACCAAATCTATCACTTCTTGTAGACTCTCGAGACAGAAGCTTACTCCACCATTTGAACCATAAAATCAGAAATCGAGTGCGTTATTCTTAATCAATCTTAGAGTCGATAATGCTCATTGTAACTTGGGATTTTGTGAATTGAAAGACTGGAAATATGAGATTTATTAGAACTTGTTTTATATTAACGAAATGTGTATAGTTAGGCTTAGAATTATGGAGAGACGAACCTCTAAACCACAAACACCGGCATGAGCACTTTATTTTGGCAACTTATATTACTCTAATTAGGTTGAAAACGTTTGACCAAATCTAACGGTACGAAGATTTAGTGTCTGTTTGGATGAGCTTTTGGGAGGCTAATAAGTATTTTTCTCTATCACATTTTTTTTAAAAAAAATGAATGTTTGGCTGTAAAATAAAAAAGCTCTTCTTTAATAAATATGACTCTTTTGAAAGCTAAAATACAGTTTTTTAAGAAGTTCAAATTTGAAACTTCTCAAAAAGGTACTTTTTTAGGTAAATTTTTCAGATCAATTAATGAGCTTATTTTTAGTCCATTTTACCCTTATGTTTTACATATAATTCCCACAATATCTACAAATTCATCTTCCGTTAATATTTATCCTTATGTTTTAATATTTATTTGCGATATTAGTTTACTTATGTTATAATTTATATAAAAAATTTGGTTAAATATATTTTTATTTATGTTTCATATGATTTAAAATTATATAATAATTATTATATTGTACTTTGCATATTGTTTAGTATACTTTAAATAATTTTTATATTCAAAAATAATTTTTATTACAAAATAAAATATAGTTAAAATTAAAAGTGCTTTTTATTTTTATGTTGTCAAACGGTTTATTATACGAAACTCTTTCAAAAAAGCTCTTTTTAAAATGATAACCAAGCAATCAACTGATGATAACCAAGCAATCAACTAACTTCTTAAAAAAGTTTTTCTTAAAAAAGTTCTACAGCAAAAAATTCTACTGGTATAAGCCCAACTAAAAAGGAGCTTAATTACTCCAATCTTGTAGAAGATCATAGTGATATATAGAATTATAGATGCAATTTTTGAATCTATATTCCTAAAGAATAAAAAGAATTATTCTTTAGGAAGCAATGTATTGCTGTCAAAATTACAAGCAGATAATACATTTCTATATATCATTTAAATGCAAATCAAGGTTTTGCAATGGCACAACAAATAATCAGTTAAGAAGTCAGAAGAAACCAATGAAGTCTATGTGCCAAATCCTTCTCATGAATAAACAACTCTGTCAAATCAATAGAATAGAATCATAAAATAAAGAGCCAAAACTGAAACAAAGTGGCATCGGATAATAAGCGGAGTTAAGAACTCAACACATCTTATTCAGTTTTTAGGATAAAAAGATTGATCGTCACTTGTCACCTAAAGGATTTAGACCACAAAAGACTCAACCTTTTGTCTATGTGTATGTGAGTAAAGTCCATTTGACTCCAAAGCAATAAGCGAAAAGATAATGCAATGGGTGTTGGATTTTAGAACATAAATTTAACCAAAAAATAGAATAAAAAAAAGATAACGTAAGAGGCAATTTATTGATGAGTTGCACTTTACATTGCCGTTGAAGGCCTAAATATATAAACAATGAAATAATAAACTTGGGGCCATTTAATTTTACTTTTATTTTTCTGTTGTAATTTTCAGTTTCTGTTTTCAGCTTTTTGTTTTCGTTTTTCTTTCAAATAAAAACAAAAACTTGTTTGATTGTTAATGTTAATATAGTTGTATTTTTATCAATAATAATAACTACATTTTAGATAAAACTTAATGATAAATTATTTTTAATTAAATAAATTTTTTTAATCTCCTATATAATATTTATTAACAAATTATTAATAAAATTATGTTATTTTAATAAAGTAAATAATTTAAAAATTAAAATTTTATTTGTAAATTAATATTTATTAGAAATATATTTTAATTATTAAATCAAATTTTATTTGAATATTTATATATTTTAAATTTAATTATATATAATTAAATTATAAAAATTAAATTAAACTAAATTATTCATAATTTTATTGATAATTAATTTTAATTTATTAAATATATAAATATAACGTTGAATTAAATTATTCATAATTTTTATTAAAAATTAAAAATTAAATATCAAATTATGAAAAAAACCAAAACAGGAAACAAAAACTATTTTTATGGTTTTCATAATTTTTGAAAATTAGAAGAAACCGAAACCAAAAACAGAAACTAAAAATTCAATCAAACAAGATTTTTTTATTAAATTTAAAAACAAAAACAGAAAATCAAAAATAAAAATGGAAACAAACACATGCTAATATCTAGATAAAGATTAAGCAAACAAATAAAAAATTTAAAAGCTTAAATCCTAACAGATAATAACTTTATCTTAATAGATAAAATTTTATTTTTTAACAAATAACATATCATATTTTATTTAACAAAAAAAAATCTTATCTTTATTACTTTCCAAATTTTATCTTTAAACAAAGACTTCATTTTTAACAGTTTTGAATCATTCTTTCTTGATTCAAAGTTGTAAGACTTTTTGAATTTGATGATGTACTTCCCATCACCCTTCAATAGTTGGGGTACATCTCTCCACATTTCTTTTTTTTGAGCAATTTTCTGTATTCTTTAACATGAGCACTTCTCTCATCACTTATCTCTATAGAGCACTTCTCTTTATGATATGTCTTGGTGCACTTCTCACCAACTAGAAGATATTGTCTTCTTCAATCACTTGCACTACAGTGTTCTTTATTGTTAAACTTGCAATCATTTTTCATAAAGCATCGAGACTTTCCTTTGTGCCAGCAATCTTTTTCTTTATGGCCAAACTTCTCACAATGGCTATATTGAGAAAAGTTTCCTTTTTTTTCTGATGACTTTGGTAAACAGCTTATCAGCTAATTGACTCAATTTTAGATGTTTGACTATATTAAAAAGTTGTTTTGGTGTTTAGTTAGGAGCTGATTCAACCCAACCTGTTTTATGAAAAGCTCCCACTTAGGAGCGTTTTGAAGCATCTAGCTGAAATAGCTGTATGCAATGACCATAAGACCCATAGTACTAGTCACGGATGACTACTGGGGACTACCGGACTAGCCACTCTGCACTTGTGTTGGTTTATTTATTTATTATTTATTTTAATTTTAATTTTACTTATTACTATAATAAAAAATTAAATTAAATTTTAATTTTAATTATGCTATTAATAATTTTATAAAAATTAAAATAAAATTGATAAAAATAAAAACAAAATAATTTTTATTTTAATTTAATTTTTGAAATAAAAAATTTAAGATAAAATTTTAAATTTTAAAAATTGATTAATTAATTTATAAATTATAGAATGTAGCCATTTATTTCGGAAGACTCGTAATCCACTCATATTCATCATCCAACAATTAATAATAATAATTAATTTTTAAAATTTGTTTTCCATGTCTTAATTAATTTAAGCATTTTAACTTTTCTTATTTATGTTAATAATTCAAAAAATTATAAATCATAAACAAAAATATATTAAATTTTGATTAGATTAAAAATTTTACTTAACTCTAATTTATTAATTCATTAAATAATTTATTATTCTTTAGTAAGAATATCCAACAAAATACTAATATATATAATATTCATATTCTTATATTTTTTTTAAAGTCATGTCCTTATAAGTCATTTTACACATAAACAACTAATATTAAACAACTAATTTTACCAATCATTTTTAACAAACAACTAATGCAATTTGCTGGTCAAATCAGCTATCAGCTAAAAGCTAATGCAATCAGCTGTTTGCCAATCAGGGTCAAAATCTTTGCTAGATAAGCTCCCTCTACCATCTTTTCACTCTCTTGGGTTCTTATTGCCCTTCTTTATTTTTGGACTTGTAGAACATTAATTACTCATAAGTTCCTCAAGATTTTTGAGAGCTCTGATACCATGTTAAATTTTAGAACTAAAATTTAACCAAAAAACAGAATAAAAAAGAGATAATGTAAGAGACAATTTATTAATAAGTTGCACTTTACATTGACATTGAAAACCTAAATATATAAGCAATGAAATAATAAACTTAACTAATATCTAGATAAATATTAAGTAAACAAATAAAAAATTTAAAAGTTTAAATCCTAATAGATAATAATTTTATCTTTTAACAATTAACATATCTTATTTTTACTGCTTTCCAAATTTTATCTTTAAACAAAAACTTCATTTCTTACAATTTTGAATCATTCTCTGACAATGGGCTGGTAAGCCAACCTTAGTAACTAACTATATGCATCTGTTTATCCCCTCTAGCGCCTCAAAATCTGCCATAACAGGAGTAGGTAAACAAATGCAAAACTCAAACGCACATAAACCCAAAGACCCAGATAAGCAAACACATCTTTTCTAGTACTTTAACACTCAAAGATTCAAACTTTGTGTTTCCCATGAATCATATCCAATACAGGACCCAAACCAGAAACAAACATTTCTCATGAAGTAGAAAGATCCCAACTTTGTGTTTCGTATAGAGCTTATCGATTCGAATTTAAGGAAGCGATGAATACAGGAGGGAACCCGGAGGAAAGTTTTACGTACAAATCGGCTCAAAGAATAAAGCAGTGTACTGCGCTTAAATCTGGGTTTTCAACTGAAGTAGGGTTTTGAATGTATTCACAATTTGATCCGTTAAAAATTAAGACAATAATTAAAAAATTCAACTAATTCAACCAGTTTAATGTAAATCGTTCAATTTTAACTTTTTAATTCGATTTATTTTAATAATTTTCGTTATTAAAAACTAATCAATTTATTAATTAACTTGTCAATTTTCGTAAATTAATAAGTTCTTATCAATTAAAATAAATCAATTAATTTTTATTTAACAATCTTCTTTTTAATAAACTTCAAATTCTTCGATAAATAAGGACATCTCTATCAATTATATTTTAAACTTTTTAATTTTATTCAATCTTTATTCAATTTTATGACAATTTAAAATCGGTTAAAATTATCACAAAATTGAAATTGACTCGAGTGTACATGCAAAATTACATGAATAAAACAAAATTTGTTAGGATGATGATTGTGATAATTTATATTATTAGGCATCAAATAAATAAAGTTTTGGACCAAAACATGATACCTACAGTCTAATTCTTATGATCACAAAAAAATAACTTTTATCGATTACTTCAAGACTCTCCCTTTATATATCTAGATTATTATAAATGGCATGTACATTTCTTTTATAAATATAATGTTGGGCCATGGATAAATTAAGTGAAAATTAGTAAATCAAATAACACTTGAAGGATGACAAAATTGGGGGAGTGATAATTGAACTTTAGTGTGAATAAATAACAACTTATAATCTTCTAGTAAGATTTTTTTTAAACGGAGGAATCCCAGTTACTATTATTTAGATGTGCACTGGGTAAATCTTTGGATTGACGCAATAGCTTGTAAATTACGCCAACCGAATACTTCGCATTAAGTAAGCCTTGTACGACAAACTCGATCTAGAGAGATTAGGATCTTCTAGTAAGATGGACATAAAATATCATTCAACATATAAATGAAAAATTCTAAACATGAATTTCAACGCTTATCTATTCGTGACAAAGAAGATGTCGAACTGGTGATTAAGGTTTCAGAGATAGAAGGGAGCCGTATCGATTATAACTTGAGCCTGCTGGGCAAATTTATGGGCGAAAGGAATATTAACTTTGATGCCATGGAAAGGACGCTCCTCAACCTATGGCGCCCCATTAAGGGTTGCTCGATCAAACCGTTTGGAGGGGAAGGCCTCTATCTCTTTCAGTTCTTCCACACTGTCGATCTTCGGAGAATGATGGCGGGAGGGCCATGGAGCTTTAACAACTGCATTCTTTTGGTCCATCAGCTGAGGGAGGGTGAGAATCCAGAAGATGTGGAATTTCATTTTGCCGATTTCTGGGTTCGAGTTCATGATCTACCCCCGGGCTTTGCGTCGGAATCTCTAGCGATCACTCTGGGCAATATCATGGGCACGTTTCTGGAGTATGATATGGGTCACAAGCGCCATTATTTTGTGGATTATATGCGTATTTGAGTGCGAATAAACATCACTGAACCTCTTATGAGAACAAAGAAGATCCGCAAGGAGGGGGGTGATTTCTTTGATGTTGCTTTCAGCTATGAAAGGATACCTCTCATATGTTATCTGTGTGGGGTTCTTGGTCATAGCGAATCTAGCTGTGTAAAGCTTACCGAGCTGCCAGAGGACGAGATCAAGCGGGAGTGGCCGGAGGAAATCCGATCAGAGGTGCGCATCCAAACCAGAATCAAACCAAATCAGTGGAGAAGAGATCCCGCTTATCCTGCTTCTTTTGAAGGCAGGTCCACCAATCATGGGATTTCGTATCTGGGAGCTGACCGATCTAAGAGAAATCGGGTCATAAATACGTATGGATCCTTTTCTAAACAATCTACTTTCGCAGCGAATATTGACTTAACTAGAACTGCGCCTGACATGGACATATCTGGTAATGGGGCGACGTCAGCAGATGTACTAAGGGAGAAGGAAATTACTGGTATGGTCGAGGAAGTTAAGAAACGTCCCCGCGAAACTCCTTGTCATGATCCAAACTTCGGTGAGATGAATGGTAGTAGACTTTCATCATCATCGGCTGCAACTTCAAGCTCTACTGTTTTACCAACGGCCGATCTTGCTAGTGAGACCCGCCGGTCAGCATGAATTGCCTCGCCTGGAACTGCCGCGGCTTGGGCAACCCGCGGGCAGTAAATGCTTTAAAAGATGTTGTTCGTACTAATAAGCCTCATTTTCTTTTTCTTAGTGAAACTCTTGTTACATCTAGCAGGTTGGAGAAAATTCGTAGTTTGTTAAAGTTTGATTGTTGTTTTAGTGTTGATCGGCATGGACGCAGTGGAGGTCTTGCTTTATTTTGGAATAATAATTCGAATGCTTCTATTTTGGGTTACTTGAGTAATCACATAGATATGGAGATTACCCTTCCTAACAATTTTAAATGGAGGTTTACCGGTTTCTATGGTTTTCCTGACTCTCACCGAAAACGTAGTAGTTGGGAATTGCTTAAAGCTTTATCTCGACAGTATAGCTTACCTTGGGTTTGCATGGGCGATTTTAATAATCTCCTCTCCGTTAATGATATGTTTGGTGGATGGGACTACCCTGTCCCTGTAGCGCCCCAAATTAGGGGTTAGAATATTAACGAAATTTAGTACGAATTATGCTTGTTAATTGCATATTAAATATTTGCTTAATTGTGCATAAGTATTTTGGCATGCATTCATGGCATTTTCCGGGTAAATTGTTTAATGAAACTTCGGACTGATTCAGATAATATTAATATAATTTTTGTAATTTTTGTATAAATATTTTTAGAAATTGTTGGTGAATTAATTGAGTTGAAAATTTATTTTGAGAGTCATTATTTTATGACGAAATTTTGGTAAATTTTTGGAAGTTGTCTAGAAATTTTGGGTATTTGTTGTTATAAGACTCATAAGTTATTTAAAAGAATATTTTATTAATATAATAATAATAAATAAAACACGAACCACATGTTTAGTGACTTGTGGCAACCTGTATAGGAGACACGCAACTAATTGACTATGACACGTCGTGATACTTGTCATACATGCAAAAATGTCGTGTTATTACATACCTTGGGTTGATACTAATAAAAGCCTTTGGTTTATTTCGGTTGCTTTGTTCCACGATAAACTGTGTTTCTCGCTCACTGTTGGAAATTCTAAAGCAAGTAAGTTATCTATCTATTTCTTTTGTGGATGATGTAGTTTCTGTTTTCTTCAAGCATACTGCTAGTTCTTGGTAGTGTTGTTTGTCAACTTAGCATGAAATATATGCACCCTGTTAGACAAACTGAAATCAACAATCTAAACATTGTGAAATGGTTTCCATGTAGTTTGCATCTCCCAGAAAACCAAAAGAAGTCACTTTTTACCGATAAGAGAGATTTCTTCTGTGAATTAAATTCTTTTCTTTTCTTGCTGGGCTGAGTCCATAAAAAGTTTGGAATCCTTGTGGAGATTT
>JANPWU010000006.1:2472638-2490929 GCA_024707465.1 Erythroxylum daphnites
TTTGATAAGAATCAAACAAATAAATGCAAGCCAAATTTCGGTTCCAACACATCTAAAGGGTCCACTTTTGGGTCCCACAAAATAATTAATAGTTTAGTACCAAAATAACAGTAGAAAATCAACCGGATCGCCATTTGGCGATTTTTTTCCGATCCGGGAATTTTCTCCGGAAAATTCCAGAAAAATTTCTAAAAATCCCATAAAATATATAATACACTCTGGATCAGTCAAAATAATTTTTCAAACACGGTAACCAAGTTAATCCCAATAAAATTACCTTAGGCATGAAAACCGAGAATGTCATGTATGCATGCCAAAATAGTTATGCCAATATACACATAGCAAGTATAAACGTACGAAATGTCCATAATCATCTAACCCCTAATTTGGGGCATTACACTCATAGACTCCCTTTCTAAATTAAGGGAAGCGAGAAACTAGAAATCTTTCTAGGAGCATAAGAGAATTCCAATAATGTGCATGAGATTGGATATATTTATAGGAATGCATTTAATACTAACTCTATATTTGTTTAAAACAAACATTTGAATAGTAAAGAACCTTTGTCTAAGATAGCAAATAAGCATAGTACTTTTGTAGCTAAACTAACACATAAATCATATGTGTATGATTTATCTACTAGGCCTTACTCTAAAGGCAAGTCTCACACATTTATATATGATTCTTAATTTTGGGCCTAGATTTTAATATTATTGAGAAAAATAGATATAAAATTTATAACAAAGGCATAATGTAGCACATAATCTCACTAATTCATTTAGGTCTCAACATCAATTTAAAAGCAAGCACCAAGCTCCCACCTACAATAAGCCCTATACTAAGTATATTGCCCTGAAACATCTTCACATCTCTTATAGGCATCAACATAATCAAAGGAACATGTCTTATTCATATAAAACACTAGGCCATATAATTATCCAAAGAAAGCATTCAATCTTTACATTATACCAAAAAAAATTATCACCATTCACACATTTAAAGAAGGCCTAAGAATGCTTTTGTGTATAAGAACTATAGGTCTCACTATCATAACACCAATTCACACTATTCATATCACATGATATGTCCTTTTTATAGTGAATATAGGTACATTGATAAGATTTGTTTTATAAAACAAAGTTTGATGAGATGGAACGAGTTAAAAAGAAAGCAAAGTCTAAAAATCAATAAATCAAGTTCAATAGACTCCTAAAACACATTGATTGCCTTATTTTGTAGGTTTTTTAACAAAAAGAAGAGAAAATGTTACGTATATAGTAGGTACTCAAGGCATATAATCGATGATGCATCTTAATTTAAAACTCTTAGAGAGAAAGATGGTGGGATTTTTACATTTAGAGACAATGTTATGGGTAAGATAATTATTACTTACCCTTTTGCTTAATTCCAACTCGAGGAGAGCTTGAAATATTGTTATTGCTTATGGCTTCAATAGGATCTGTTGCTAGCTCTCTTGAGGAACTATCTAGATCAGTTACAAATCTACCACTCTCAGCAAGAGGATTACCCTTAGTAAGAAGGTGTGGTTCAGTAACATTCACAGTTAAATCTTGCTCAATTACAACTCGAGGAGAGCTTTACATACCGTTATTGCTTATGGCTACAACAGGATCATCTGTTAGCTCTTTTGAAGAATTACCTAGACCATCCCCTAGGAGCTTATCACACCAACTAGTTTTAAAAACCTTACTAGAGGGAACCCATTTCTTGAATGAATTAGTTGGTTTCCAAGGGTACGTAACTTGTATATCTATTTTAAGCAACTTCATAGTCTCTCCTAAATAGAGAATTGATAGACTATTAGGTAGCGAAGCATACTTGGGAATCTCAGTACAAAGTTTAGCATACCCTATTCTTTGCATAAAGGCAGTTTAGGAATCCATAGAGATAGATTTCTCAAATGAACTAGGAATGAAACTCAGACCTTATATATTCCACAACTCCATTAGTAGATTGTGAAAGTTTACCCATGGTGGCAACATTTCAATCTTACTTTGATCTAGCTCCATCCCCGGCTTCCATTGTTGAAAAAAAATGGTTGATGTCCTATATGCCAAGGACCTTGCTCTACTATCTCGGCAATGTTGGTTTCATTCATTGAAGAGAATGGAACCATCCTCTCTTAGCAGTACCTTGTCTAATCCTTTCTTCCCCTATTTACTCTTAGCCTAGGCATTAACAATTGAAAAAGCCACCAGTTTATTCCAAAAAAATCTAATCAAAGCAAATGACCATATTCTGGCTCAAGCTTGCAAAAGCTCAATCTGAGGAGTAATAACCCCATTCTTAACCACATTTGGAAAATACTTAACTAATCCATTATTGTGCTAAGAATGTACTTTATATCTTTAATCTCCGTGAGGTTGAGAGTTAATCGAGGGAGCTACCTTGGTATTAGTTTTCTTATCACCCGTATTACCCATAACCACCTCCCTAAAGAGTACTGGGAAGTCCTCCTTATTGTGGTCTAAACAAAACAATATAAATTAAATTCTATCTAGACCAATTAGGGGCAAGCGCATCCTGTCGAACGGTAATATAAAACGGTAAGAACCAGATATCGTACTCAAGAAAATTTCAACACGCAAGACAATTAAATTAAACGATGAAAATTTACTCAGACAATCAAGAATTGATTGATTTAAAAATAAAATAAAATGAAGTAAGCAAATCAAAGAAATATAAAATTGCAAGGTATGAATTAAAACGACTAGATTTAATCAAATGACAAAAATCGGTTAAGGTATCAGATTTCAATTGGATTGGACACTAAAAATAAAATTGTAACGGTGGATTGATTTAGGAAATACTTCACTTAAGCAAGTCAAACCCAATGTTCATGGGAATTCCTTCTCTTCGAAATCCAAGTTACCACTTGGTTCATAAATAATTTGGAATAAAAGGCGTTAAATACAAGAAGCCTAAAATTAAGATCGTTAATCCTAGGTATCCTCACACAAGATCCTAAGGTTGGTCTACACTTTAGCCTCAAGTATGTCGCTTGATTAATTTTCTAACAAATCAAATCCCATTGGTTGTGGCATTCAATCATCTAAGGTCTTAATCTAGGTGATCAAGCTAAATTATGACTAAATATGCATTCAATCAAGCAAAAATCAATACCACAAAAATTATCCTAATCTAATATCAATCTTAACCTTAACCGAAAAGAAAAACTTACTCACACATATTTATCAATGTAACATAAAACATGGTCATAATATATGTTTGCATTAATTAAATCCTCACAATTAAAATAAATAAGGAATAAAATAAATAAATTAAGAACACCCAATGTTGAGTCTTCTCCCTCAGCTCACGATTATTTTATGCCACCAGCTAACGTGTTTTCATCTCCACCAACAGCAACGTTTGTCTCCCCAGCAGCAACGTTTTCTCTCCCACCTGGTTTCTTGTTTTGCTTCCACCAAGTGTCTCCTCCACTAGCTAATGTTTAATCCTTTCGTGTCATGCGCCAGCTACTTCAACTTGGTACTGCCACCAGCTGCTTCAACTTGGTCATGCACCAGCTGCTGTAACGTGTTTTTAATCTATGCCCAACGTTGTGTGAGTGGAGAGTGTTTTGGGTGGGCTTGTGCGTGAGTGATTGTTCTCTCCAACAGCTAATGTATATTCTCCACCACCAGCTGTCTTCACGCAGCTGCTTAGCTTTTATCTCCTAGCCAAAACGTTCTTCCTCGTCTGCCAGCTACTCACCTGTCTTCTTAAAAACCCAGCTACTAATGTGTCTTCTTCATATGTATGTAAAATTCTTTCACGTCTCCTTGCTGCAACTCACATATAACACTGCTAACTCTCCTATCCTTCACCACGCACACACACCACCTATGCGTTATTCTTTTTTTCCCTATCAACGTAACTTATCTTAAGGTCACTAGCTACTTTACTTTTTCTACTCTACAATAGCTAGGTGTCAATGTTACTTATCTTTAGCCACCAGCTACCTTCTTTTTAGTAGAGAGTCTCCTCCTTGCTTTCTTAAACTTGCCAAGCAGCTCACGTTGTCTCCCAAAGCCACCAATTCAACATGTCTTGAGGCCACCAATTCAATGTTCTCTCCATCAAGTCCATGCCACCAGCTGTAATAATGTGTAGAGAGTGTAGCGTGAATGATGGACTACTCTATTCCATGTCCACGCCCACGTACTGTCGCCTTAATCTTTGTGGTCTCTACGTTTTGTATTTTTCCTGCCCATGCACACATGCTTACAGACTATGTAGCCTCTATTGCCTTTTTTGATTTTTATCTTGATGTGACAATTTATTTTCCTAATTCTAGTCCACCAACACCGCACTCTCTTTGTCTCCTTCTGTGTTTGCTATCTTCTTTATGGACCCATGCACCACCAGCTGCTTGCATTTTCTCTCCTTTTGCCGCCAGCTTTCCACGTGATTTTAGGGGAGTTTTGTCCTCCCTAAGTCTTCTAAGCTTTTTTAAAAAAAAACTTCTCTCCTCCACCACCAACTGCCTTTTAAATTTTTTATGCCAAAGTCAAACTTCAACGCCGTGTTTTGTTAAGTGTAAAGAGCTCTCAATTCTTGTCTTTTTGCTCTCATTGTCCAAATATAATATGTACCTAAAATTAAAACAAATAATTCTTAATTATTGCAATTTAAACATTAAATGGATACAACAGTTTAGCAAATTATGTATCAAAAAATTAATACAAAATGATCATTAACATAGAGCTATTTTTTGGACCGAAGGTCCCGGGATTTTTGCCCTTGATTTGAAGAAGTTTTCTACATTAAAAATTTCAATGTCGTTACTTGTGTTTAATTCATTGTTACTGTTGACGAATTGTCACTGGTATTTACTTACTCCTATTACTCAAATATATTTGGGAAGTTTTTATATTGTGTTTACACTTCCACATAATTTGGCAATACCAAATTTTTCCATTCAATGGTGGTGAAATGGAACCTTTTTTGTTTTTTAACAGGACGAGTATCTACTTAAAATTTATGGCTGAAGATGTTTACGCACTTTAATTCGTTTTGTAAAAAGATTAAATAAAATTTTACTGTTTATTTCATAACATTGATAAAATAATGACTATTGTATCCTAAATAAAATATAAAAGTAGTAATAATAATAATAATAATAATAATAATAATAATTTAGTTGAACTATTTAAAATATTAAGATATAAATCACATATTGAATTAATGTCTACTAAATTATTGTTAATATTTAATGAGTTCTGGTTATCCAAAAATTAAATTGACAGTTTATTTATTTAAAATTATCAAAATTAATTTTATTATAATTTTAAATACTATTAATGCTATTTTAAAAATTAAATACAACCTAATACCATAAATAATAATTAAAAATGTTAAAACAAATGTTTGAGAAAGCAAGGTAGACTCTAATTTCCAGGATTTCTTTTATTGATAATGCCATGTCACCACCAGAATTTTTCAAGTACCTCTGTCTCTGAAATAATACCATAAATGGAAGCGCAACTAATATAAAATTCAGGCAGGGGTTTTCCATTACAGGAGACAACATTTTATTATAGTTTCTGTGTGTCTGGTCTGAATATTGGTTGACGTTTGACACATATAACGAGGAGGAAGTTTCTGAAGATTCGTGCCATAAAACCCAAGTTTTACGTTTCTTTTTGTTGGGCTGATTCTTGTTCGTTTACTCTGTCACATTGCCTGTTTACAAGGAAGACACACAAAGATGGGATTTTTATCAAAGGTTGGTCGGAGAGAAAAGGGTCAGTCAAGTCGTGGATCGCGAATCGCCATAGCTATCTTGATCGGGATTCTATTGGGTTGTGTCTTCGCTGTGTTTTATCCTGATGGGTTCTTCAGTTCGTATCAGGCTGTCCCCAATGTTCGTAATATGAAATCAAGTCTCCAGGTTCAGATCTTTGGTGCTCCATTAGTCAAATTTTGAACTTTTTTGCTTTTTATGTTTGTGGTTCTTCGTACTGATATGAGTAGGCCGACTCTGTGTTAAAGTTGATTTCTTGCTTTAGTTGCTCGCTTAGTTGTGTTATAATTGAGCTTTTCCCAGTGAAATTTGGTTCTGATCTGGACAGTCTCGGACTCTCGGTGTCTCACCTGTAATTTAGTTTCTTCACTTGGTGAAGATATGGAAACAAGGACCTAAAATTGGAAATGTACTAATGTTTTTAATTACTTTAGGAACGTCAAAATTTCCCTAAAAACTACTGGTTCATGATTAATCAATCTCCAATCTGTTTTTAGTTCTTGCTTCTTGCTACATTTTGCATTTTTTATTTCAATTGAGGTTAGCTTAACATGATTGTTGGTTTCTTGGCTTGTATATTTGACGATTTAATATGAAAGATGAATCTTTCACTTTCATGTTTTTGGAACCTAGTGTGCTCTTTGCAACTACTCTTTCACTTTCATGTTTTTGGAACCTAGTGTGCTCTTTGCAATTACTTTGGTTGAATATGGGAAATGCCATTTGAATTTGACATCCTTTTGTTTCTTGATATCCTAATGGATGGCAATTTATGGGTGCTTTTTTTAGAGTGGTTCAACTTCATGTGAGTCACCTGAACGAGTTAAAATGCTAAAAGCGGACATTGTATCACTGTCGGAGAAGAATGCTCGGTTGAAGAAGCAAGTTCGGGAGCTGAATGAAAAGTTAGTGATGACTGGACAAGGAAAGGATCATGCAGAGAAGCAGGTATTGGTGCTAGGTAAAACGCAGAAAGCTGGTCCTTTTGGTACTGTCAAGGGTCCGAGGACTAATCCAACTGTTGTTCCTGACGAGCCTGTGAATCCGAGATTGGCAAAACTTTTGGAAGAAGTTGCTATTGGCAAGGAGGTTATAGTTGCACTTGCAAATTCAAACGTGAAAGGTATGCTAGAGGTCTGGTTCACAAGCATTAAGAGAGTTGGCATACCCAATTACCTGGTTATTGCATTGGATGACCACATATTAGATTTCTGCAAGTCAAATGATGTTCCCGTTTATAAGAGAGATCCAGACAAGGGCATTGATTCAGTTGGAAGAGAAGGAAGTAATCATGCTGTTTCTGGATTGAAGTTTCGTATTTTAAGGGAGTTTTTGCAGCTTGGCTACAGTGTTCTTCTCTCAGATGTTGACATAGTATACTTGCAGAACCCATTTGATTACCTATATCGTGATTCAGATGTTGAATCTATGAGTGATGGTCATAGCAATTACACAGCCTATGGATTTGATGATGTGTTTGATGAACCTGCCATGGGTTGGGCACGTTATGCTCATACAATTAGAATCTGGGTATACAACTCAGGTTTCTTTTACATAAGGCCAACAGTTCCATCCATTGAGCTGTTGGATCGTGTGGCTGGTCGTCTGTCCCGGGATCCAAATTCATGGGACCAAGCAGTTTTCAATGAGGAGCTCTTTTTTCCTTCACATCCTGGGTATGACGGGCTTCATGCAGCAAAGAGGACTATGGATTTCTTAATGTTCATGAACAGTAAGGTACTTTTCAAGACAGTGAGGAAAGATGCTGCACTGAAGAAAATAAAGCCTGTAATTGTTCATATAAATTACCACCCAGATAAGCTTCCTAGAATGAGAGCAGTTATTGAATTCTATGTTAATGGTAAGCAAGACGCATTGGAGCCTTTTCCTGATGGTTCTAGTTGGTAAGGAAATGGCAAGTGCAAAGGATCACAAACAGAAGTTCATTTGGCCTGCAGCTAAGTTCTCATCGTATCACTCGAGAGATAAGATGTAGGCAGGGTTTCTTCTTTTTATCAATTTTTAAGATCTACACAGAGACAAATCCTCACACCCTCAGCTTCTTTTCCTACCTTCTGTGAAAAAAATGGCTTTATGCTAATTCTATAGGTTGCTCAAGTTTCATTAAATACTGCCCTTTATAGAGGGAACTACATGGATCAACTTGTATACTTTCCGATACTCGTCCAGGACCGGGCAGCAACGATGTTGTTGCATTGCATTTGATGAACCTTTGTTGTTAACACTGGTTTGACAATAGTGATTACTATCGAGAACCACAAGTTCTTATTTCAAAGGCATTCTTAGTTGGAGATGACCAGGAATAGAAGGTGATGAAATTGATGCATGTGTAAATTCTCAGTTGAACTATGGATCCTTGTGCTCCTTTCTTCTTTTGAACTGAGGATTTGTTAAATCTCCTTACCTTTTATAAGCTAAAAACGAAGTCTGAAAGAACAAAAGGAGACTTGATTAAAATCACAACCTCAATATGATCCGTAATCCGACTTAAAACCTTCCACCTTCTGTGTTTTTTCCTTCAAAATCTTTCCTTTTGGAGTACAAACACCGCTTCCTCTCTCTCTCTCTCGTTCTTTCTCTTTTTGCATCTCCAATAAGCTTTTCTCGTATCAAAACATGACTGAGGATTTTGCTTCACAAGGAGGTACAACAAGAGGGCATGGCTGCTGAATCTCCCGCCGTCTTTTTCCCAGCTGAACTCTTCTGGTTTGTGGGAAGCTTAGAACTGGTGAAAATGGAAATTGCTTTCTAAAGAGCCCAAGTGGAGACTCGGATGTTGATTTCAGCGATGTGTTTGGAGGGCCACCAAGGAGAACTTCAATGCATGATATGAGAAATAGTTCAACTTTCAAGTAAAGCAACTGGCTAAGTCACTTAATCAAAGAGGATGAAACAGCTCCGTTTCGTCGTAGCTGGTCTCCTCAAACAAACCTGAACTCTGATTTCCATTCTCAGAATCTGATCTCTAGACCAGATGAACAGAACCTTTAGATCAAGACCAACAAGTGTATAATCTCTGGTATCTTCTTCTAACTTCAAGGATTCCTCAGCTTCAACTGCAGGTATATTATGGGTTGAATGATAAGTGAAATGTCACTTACACTCTTCCTTTAAACCTTTGTAATGCTAGAATACTTGTCTTCAATGCATTTAGTCTTATGTAAATTATTGATCAAAGATATTTTTTTTAATTCAATGTCTAAGCTTTTAAAATTTTTAATTCAGTAACTAATCTTTTAAAACCTTAACAATTTAGTTGAAACGGAATTTTTTTATAATGTCATATGCCTACTAAATATCACGTGAATGTCTATCTATTAGTCACGTAAACAAAAACTAACATTTTGAATGAAATTGTTAAATTTTTAAAAGATTAATCACTCAATTGAAAATTTTAAAAATTTAGATGTTGAATTAAAAAAATCTCAAAAAATTAACCACTTTGTTCTTTGTCTTTTTTCACAAATAGGACCTGAACTTAAGTAATCTATCTATAACCAGGATGTGAAATTAGGGCTACGTTTGGTTGAACGTAAGGTTTTTAATGGAATGTAATGAAATAAAATAATTTATAAAGGAATGTAATGTAAATGAATTTACTATTAGAAGATTGATGTTTGGAGGGATGGAATGATTCATAAAGTAATATAGTGAAATGTTGTTTAGATAAAGGATTTATAATATAATACAGTGTAAAGTTGTTTATCATTTTACATTCGACCATAAACCTTCTAAATTGAAGGTTTTTCATTTTTACTGTTTATGATAGAATAAAATGTAATATGAAACTCCCATCTTCCATTTCATTTCATTATAAACGCTCCTCTCAAACGATGGAATAAAATTATATTGTATTTTATTACATTAATAAACCTCCCACCAAACATAACCTAAGTAGAAGTCGAACTGGTGTTAAAGAATCAACAGATGAGTTTGTGGTTAAGAGTGAAATGCTAGTCATACCCTAATTGAATAAAAACTCGTTTCAACACTTTGTAAATATAAATATAATAATTCACTAATTATTTTATTTTAGAAAATGAATTAATAAATCTTGGTGTCTTAAATTAGAAAACATAAAAGAGAGTTATTTTGGGAACTTTAGTATTAGAAAGATCATCTAAAAGCATAGAAATGTGAACTTCAGTTTTGTTATAAGCTACAGGATAGGCACACGAAATTCTCTGTTCCAAAATAGTGTTACAATCATGTGTCAGTTAATTTTGTCCACATATATATGTGATCCTTAGATAATGTGTGGATGAGATTAACTAAGAGACGGTTGGAACTGATTAACAAAAACAGATGATTTGGTTTCTATGGTAGGAGCCTTTGTCAGTAAAATTTTTGTGAAGTTAGTTGATTGTTTGGCTGTCATTTAAAAAAGAACTTTTTTTGAAAGACTGTTTAGTAACATAAAAATAAGAAACACTTTTAATTTTAACTATATTTTATTTTGTAATAAAAACTATTTATGCATATAAATATTATTTAAAATATATTAAACAATATGCAAAGCACAATATATTAATTATTATATAATTATAAACCACATAAAACATAAATAAAAATATATTTAACCAAAATTTTTATATGAATTATAATATAAGTAAAACTAATATTAAAAATAAATATTAAATTATATAAAAAAAGTCAAATAATATTATATAAATTTCAAAATAAACGTGAAGATGTATTTGCTGGTATTGTGAAAATTATGTATAAAACATAAAAATAAAAAGATTAAAAATAGGCTCTGATCTGAAAAATCTACCAAAAAAGTGTTTTTTTGAAAAGCTCTAAATTTGAGCTTCTCCAAAAGCTATATTTTAGCTTCTGAAAAAGTTATTTCTATAAAAAAAAATACTTTTAGATTTTACAACCAAACACTCAGTTTCCTTAAAAACTGCTTTTGCGATGAAAAATTTGATTATTCACCCTTCAAAAATTGAACTAAACAGACACTTAGAATGACAATAGGAGCATTTGTTATTAATAAATTTATTAATAATAAAAACTGATTATTATTTTTATAATCATAAATTTTATAGTTATTATTCTTCAAATTAATATTAAATAATGCCCACTCCTCAAAGCTTTACCCAATCAATCCTTTGGAATTTTCATTTTAAATTTAAAATCATTGGATTCGGGTGTCAGATTTAGATTGAGCAGGGTCAAAAAAGGTGTCTTTGAATCGATTCTTATCCAGACACAATCATTATCAAACATTACAATATTGTAAGACATTGGTCTCTTTTACTTTCCAGTTTCACCAAACTCATGTAGTTTTCCAATCTTTTTGGCTCCAAATTGTTAAAGAACTCTTACTACTAACAGTCACAAATTTATAAATGCAATTGTGAAAGTTTTATATTGTAATTAAGATTATAATATTATAATTACAATTTAATTATTATTGCAATTCATTTAATAACTATTGAGAAAGAACCAGATTCTAAATTTTAAATAATTCAACTCGAATTACTCAAAAATCATCGGGGTATTGCTAATAATTAGTGTAACTGTACTTCTCTGTAACCATAACCAAAGTTTTAAAACTGAACCGGTTCAGCCAATTTAAAAAACTTTGAACTTATTAATTTTTTATTAATTTTCAACTTTTCTGTTTTATTGGTTTAATAATTTTTATTGTTAAAAACTAATACGTTTATTAATTTATTGGTTATTTTTGTAAACTAATCAATTTTTATAAATCAAATAAATTGATTAATTTTCATTTGATAATCTTCCTTTTCAATTAAATTCTAAATTTTTTAATAGGTAAGAATAATATTCTTAAATTATTTTTATTTTTTAATTAAATATTTTATTTAATCTTTAACCAATTTTATACCATTATTTTATTTTTTAATTAAATATTTTATTTGATCTTTAACTAATTTTATAATAATTTAATATTGAATAAATTATTTAAATTATAATTGTTTTATATTATCAGTCTAATTTTTTTAGGGAAAACAACATAAAATACTACATGGCAATTTTCAAGTGACAGACCCTGACGCATCCTCGAAGAGGATAGGTATGCATCCACTAGGTGGGTGCTTAAAATTGATAATCCCTAAAGAGTACTGTCCTGCAGAATGTGTATGTCTACATCGATTACCCTTCTAATAAATATGCTAAATTATTACAACTCAATTTCGAGAAAGTAGAGTATGTATGCCTAACACTAAAGGATAGGAGGAGACAGCCCCCACCTGCGAAGAAGAGAGCATGTCAGTCACTGCACTCGAATTCACCTCTTGGACTCAAAAGGTGGAATACCCACTCTAGGCGCCCCCACATTTTAGCCCGATATTATGTGAGGGAGGTAAATCACAGTCTGATCTCAGCCAATTTTTTAAAAACTCCAACTGCACTCGAATTCACCTCTGAAACGATACGTCGGTAGCCGAAAGTTCATGCTAATTTTCATTAGACGACCATGTCAAAGTGGCGTACTTCTAGTTGAGTCTTAATCGAGAACGCAATCCTCAATAATTCAGCCAACGAGTTCCACACAAGATCTTCGTGAAGACTCTTTAAAGCAGTGATGTGACGTGGCATTCTTAATTATATAATATATTAAATAATATATATATACACACTCACTTAAATTGACTTTTGAGGACGAAAGCGACTCCTACTCAAAATAATAATAATAATCAGACGGCCAACTTTAACCCATAATTTAGGGCTGGATTACCTTATTTTTGTTAAGGTGTTTCAATTTTGTGTAATTTAATTTTAAAAATTAAATTGGTAAAATAAGAGGTTTAAATTTTAAAAGATTTAATTAAAGATTAAATAAAATTAAAAATTTTAAAATATGATTAAAAGAAATTGTTCTTATCCATCAAAGAATTTAAAGTTTTATTAAAAAAATGTTAAATGAAAATTAATTTCTTATTTTAGTTTATAAGAACTTATTAATTTATAAAAATTGACTGATTATTTAATAAATTGATCTATATTTAACAATAAAATTAATCGAACCGAAAAATTAAACATTCAATATTTTTACAATTAAATTGATCATTTTTCTTACCGAAAGTACCCAACATACTATTTTTTTCATCGAAGTTACCCAACGGGCTATTTTTTCCACCAAAAATACCTTGCGATCGTACCAACGGGCCATTTAAACTCTATTGTTTTTCTCCCATTTTTATGTTGAACACTATCATTCCGGCAGTCCCAATTATCTTCATAACGGGGACAGATCTTCTATCCCCAAATTTGTGTACTAATCATGTCTCATTAGATCCAAGTCATCCATTTGTGTAGGTCTATGTTATGAAGGGCATGAAATCTTCTGTCCCCAAATTTATGTACCAACCATGTCCCATTAAATTCTCCTGTCACAAAGTTACAACACAATAGTCATCCCTTCAATTGGGACTCTTTTAGTCTTAGGGAAGAACTTGTAAATGAAGAAGTTCATGATCACCACACAGACACCAAAGACGATGAGCAACCTGCTAATGGTGAAAGTTATTAATATCTTCAAATCCAAATATTTTCATTATCCACTAACATATTTACCCACTGGGACCTCAAAAAAGAACCATTATCATATTTATGTGATGATAATGAAATTTAGCTGTGTCAGAGAAAAAAGTGTACCAAAAAAAAGAGAAAGTATATATTAAAATTTACTCCAGCCTCAATCGATAATTAAACGACTTCAACTTAAAATATATAAGAGCCCAAAATATAAATAAGTCCAAAATAGTTCATAAGCATGCACATAAAGGTACGGTCTTATTGAGGCGCCATTAAATTTTTAAAAAATTGCGTATATATTTATGATAGAAACAAAAAGTGCTGTTACCATCGTTTCTCATTTGTTTTTTATGCAACGAAGTGATGATTTAAAAAATAGATAAAGACAAGATATACGTTGACTATATACATTTATTTAATGAAATTGACATGAAAGTGTTATTCTTTATTTATCTATTCACAGTTAGCATTTTGTTTTATCTTATTGCATTAACTTAATGACTAAAGATTAATTATTATTTAATACCAACTTAGAGACTTTTAAATTAATAAATGGTGTGTGATTAAGAAACAAGTCACATTGAATAGGGTTTAGGGTAAGAATGATTAATATTTAATCAGAAATTTTATGTGTTAATTATTTAAATATTATGAGTTTAAATGACATGATATTTTATTTTTAACTGATTTATTAAATCATTTATATGAAATATATTATAATGTATTAAGAGTGAAAAGTGAAGATATACTGAATCTAAAAATAGTAATTAGAATTTGTTAAATAATTTATATTCTATATTTTTTAATTTAATAAATGTTGTTATTAAAAAACTGCTTAATTATTAATTAATCAGTCAATTTTATAAATTATTCAAAATTTATAAATAATAATAATAATAATTTCAGTCATTTTTTAATTTTTTAATATTTTAAATCTGCAACTAATTTTTAAGACAATTTAATACTAATTGAACTTTTAAAAAATAAGCTTTTCAAAAAAAATACTAATTGAACTTTTAAAATTTTAAATTTTTTTAAAAATATTAATAAAAATAATAATTATCCCTAAATATTCATACAATATCTAAATTGGTAAAGTAAAAGGTAAAAACAAACTTAAGGCAGGAGAGACATGCCAGTGATTTAGCACTAAAGCAGTCAGAAAGCAAATCAAAAAGCAATAATAGAAATCAGAGCCAAATGCTAGCAGGGGAGAGAGAGAATTTTGTGTGTTGTGTTTAAAGTTGCCATCTTTGGCTTATTTTCTCTCACAAAGATCTCAACTTTTTGTGGTTTATCTGCTTACTGCTTAGAGGAGAGTGCAGTGTGTGAAGTGTGTGTGAGAAGCAGCCAAGGCTGTTTCCGTTCATGGGGTTTGCGTAATCTTGGCCTCTGGTTAGCGAGTCAAAGATGTTCTGTAGTGAAGGTGGTTTATTTGGCTTTAGTGGCTACTCTACTCTATAGCGCTCATAGGAAATCCGTGAGTTCTTATGTGCTCTGATCTTACATTATTTATGTTCCTCCAGTTTCTGCTTGCTTTTGAATTCATCTCCAATATATGTTTGTACTTGTATCTTCATGGGTCTGCTTGGATCCCGCGAAATATTTTAGGGGAAGAAAATTGAAGGTCAAAAGCTTGAAATTTTATAACTAACTGGCTTGAAAGTTCATTTTGCAGGATCCCAAGTCTTGTCCTTTTCAATTTCTTCTTCTTTGCGACGCTAGTGATTCTGTCATCTGCATATATGTAATTGCAGTCTTTAGATAGGTACCGGGATTAATGGTTCTCTCTGTTTAATCTGCTACATTGTTAGGCTTTAATGGTTGAAAAATGGGGTTAAAGTTATAACTTTGACTAGATCTGAGACCTCCTTCGTGGAACTTAGAACTTTTCAAGCTTGCTCCTGTTTCCTCCGAGAATTCTACGAGCATTTGGCTTCTGGGCATTTGAGACAACGCTACTTTCTAATGTTGGATGTGGAAGGTTTAGTTGAGGAGTTACTGAACAACTTGGAATCTTTATAGGGTCTGCTGAATTGTAGATCCAAGTCAATTATGCATTGCGGTGTTTCTTTCTTGGTTTTTAGTTTAGTAAAGTTTTATAAATTTGAGCAGAACTGTTCTGTTACCATTCCTAGCCGGTCTGGTGTAGGAACTTACTCTTTGTCTATGCTATTTTCGGTACTAAACTATACTTTTAAACTATTAGGGTTAGTATCTGTTGCACCTTTTCCTCATTGCAATGCTGAAGGTTCAGCATGTAAGACGTTTCTTTTGGCTTATCTGCAAAGATCCTTCTTTGTCAAGTTATATCGACTACTCATCAAGCTATAAGGAATGTCCCAATTTATCTAAATAAAGTTCCAAAGTAATGATGGTCAGACTAAAAGGGAAATCACTTAGAAGCTTGATGCTTTGTCATCTTTAGAGTTTTCGGTTGTTGTAAGTTGTCCGCTAAGTGCTCATATGGCTTGATAGAGAAAATTTGAAATTCTGAAAATATGAGTAGACATTGATTTGTACAATAGGACTGTCTTTTTTGTACGTACTCTACAACTTCTCTTGCATCAGACACCCCTTGTTTCAAATTTTTTCACTCATTATTTTTTGGGGGCTAGGGGGGTGACATGTTGTTTTTTTTCTATAGGTGGAGGAGAAAGGATCTCTGAACTGTTGGCAGTAAGTAACTTGGAAGATGATACAAACTTAGGAGTCATAATGATTTGGTAGGATGAAGGATGGGAATTGGGTTGATAGCAAAGACTAGGGTTGAAATTTAGATTATGTTTAGTTTCCTTATTATATAGGGAGTACTAGTAAGATAACCATGTTGTTCTAGTTTTAGATATGTTATCCTATTTGTTTATGACTCAAACTTATAGAACTTTTATTAGGATAAGATTTAAATCTGTTAGGAACTTTTTCCTACTAGAATAAGGGTTTTAAGAACTTCTCTATAAATATGTTTACTCAGCTTTTAGGAGTATTTCCTATTTTCTTCCTTACCAAATTCCAGCACCTTAAAAATCCAACCATATCAAATCTGAAATTTCAGCATTTTCAGCTAGAATACAGACTTGAAACTTGATATTCGAGCAGTTTAATATCAGTCATATTTCTTAATTTTGTGAGTTTTAGCTACTTGTTAATACTTCTTCTATTTGTTGTATGAAATTTGAAAATTTTCAGCTAGTAGTTGTACTTTGTGCTTAGTTCTGGTTTGCTGCTTCCATTGTCGTTGAAGGCCTGATTCGATGGTATATTTTCAGGGTGGGGAGAGCCATTGATCGGATTGCTTCTTACACATTAAAGGGAACATGAAAGTTAGATCAAAGAAAGGATGGAGATCTATTATGCCTCTTCGTTTGAAAGAGAAATCAGTGGCTCGCTTTTGCTTGTTCCCCAAACCAAGGTCTGGTAGCTATGGTTCTGGCAGTGCACCAGTTTATTTGAACGTTTATGACTTGACACCCATGAATGGCTACTTTTATTGGGCAGGCGTTGGTATCTTTCACTCTGGCATCGAAGGTGAGGCTTAAACATGTGTATTTCCTGCGTGGGTTATATTTGTATATCTTGAACACATTGTGTCCATTGCGCCTGTGAATTATCATGCTACACATCCCGTAGGAGAAGTTAAAATGCATAAGTTGTCCTCAGCTGTTAAAAGTTTTGGCCATTTGTTTTTCTTCGTCATTTGGGTCCCATATTTAACTGAGTGCTGATTTGGTTGCCATCCTGCAGTTCATGGTGTGGAGTATGCATTTGGAGCTCATGACTACCCAACAAGCGGTGTTTTTGAGGTGGAACCTCGCCAGTGTCCGGGCTTCAAGTTCAGGAAGTCCATATTCATTGGAACCACTTGCTTGGATCCTAATCAGGTGAGAGAGTTCATGGAGCAGCATGCTGCAAACTACCATGGTGATACATATCACTTGATAGTGAAGAACTGCAACCATTTCTGCAAGGACATTTGTTACAAACTGACTGGGAAACCAATTCCGAAATGGGTGAATCGGCTGGCCAGAATAGGTACTTCCCTCATGAACCAGCTTGCAAGCTTCTTCGGATAAATATCTGAAAATTTTCCTGCCTAAGAATGAGATTTTTATGATACAAAAATTGCAATTAAGATTTGCTATTTTTCATGTTATGACGGTGGACATTTTGCAAGAATACTTCATTTTGCCAACTTCATCCATAGAACTAAAATAACTAGCTTCTTTTTGATAGGCTTGAATAGAAATTCGTTAAAAAAAATTATTACGCATCGGATAAGGAATTGAAATTGTTATATTATAACAGGTTCCATCTGCAACTGCATGCTTCCTAAATCCCTCAAGATATCTGCTGTGCGGCATGAACCTGGCAGCCAGCCTTTTGACAGTGAGAAGACAAGGCTTAGAAGTGCATTTAGTTACCTATCATCGATCTCAATGCGACAAAAGCAGCTATCAACTTCTTCAATGTTTCTTCAGTCACCTTTGAAAGGCTGCCTGCCATGGGAATTGCGAAGGTCCGTCAATGGTTCCTTGAAGGAAAGATGAGAAAAACATGATTGGAATGGTTCGTTAGAGTTTACGGACATCCTCTGCTAAGTCAATACTCCCTCATTCACTTAATGGGGGAGAAGTTTGTGAAAAATGACTGGTTTTTTGTATGTCATGATTGTAAAACTAGTCTGTGTTATTGAAAAACGATTGTGGTGCCACTTCGATTCCTTGTAGCCTAAGAAGTCATGGATAAGTTTGTTCCAAGACAAGATATAAGTGGTCATGCTGCTCTTCTTTGTTTTTGGATTCTGTATGTATATACGGCTGCAATATGATTCTGAGTTTTAGGCATCTTCAATTTACATATATATCCTGAGAACGTAACAATTCACAATTGAAACTCCTGCATCCTGCACTCTTTTCTGATTATAAGCCAAAGGAACAAACTGCTTTTGTGTGGAATATGATCAACAAAGGTGGGTCAATTCATAACCA
>JANPWU010000006.1:2582992-2603730 GCA_024707465.1 Erythroxylum daphnites
ACAGTTCAAAAAATTTACGACTGAATCGATTGAGTTTTATTAGTCATTAATTATTACAATGAATAAGCAACGTGGGTTTATAGGAAACAACTTTTCTATTAGGTAGGTGTCAGTTAAATATATTATTTAACTTTTAACATATCGAATCACCTAATTAAATAACATAAGTTAATTTGAAGAATCAATAATAATATACAATTGGCAAATTAGAGTATATTCTTGAGACTTAACTTAACATATATTTAAAGTAAAACTGTACATAATTACACTCCTAAGATTGATTAAAATTAAATATTTTAAAATATGATTGAAATGGATTGTCTTTATCGATTGAAGAATTTAAAGTTTAATTGAAAAATATTAAATGAAAATTAATTTATTATTTTAGTTTATAAAATTAACTAATTAATTAATAAACTGATCAATTTTTAACAACAAATGTGATAGAAAGTTAAAAATCGAACCGAAAAGTTCCTAAACTGATCGAGTTTTTTAATTTAATCATATTTCATGACAATTACTTCCAACAATATTAAAGCAGCAGTTCCCACAGTCTGTGGAGAAGATTGAAGTTGCAAAACAATGGAGTAGGATTTGATTGGTAGGAGTCTGAGACAAGACAGGTGCTATCTAACCATCTAAGACCGATGAATGTTAGAATATTAACATCCTTAACTGTATTAAGGTTAGATGAGCTGTGGCCTAACTAATATTGGTGGGGTGGGTAATTGAAAGACAATGATCGTAGGTTAAGACAGACAGACTTGTGAAAGAGGAATGGAATGTCATAATTAGGAAGAAAAATGAACGAACGAACCTTGTGTTACAGGTAAGCTAAAATACCAAACCTGACGATTGTATTAAACCCATTATCGATAATAAGGAATCTATATCTACTCGTTCTTAGGTTATTTTACTTGTTCATGGATTTCACTTTTCTTTGACTAGGAAGGAATTGTTCCAAACCCTTGCTACAATTCACGCAAGAGAATATAATTATTTCAAATTTACGTGTTCAATTTTAATTAGGTATTTAAAAATATTTTAATTAGGTATTTAAAAATTTATCAAATTGGAATTTAAATCGACCGAATTAAATATTTAAAATTGAAATTAAACTCTTCTAAACTAAATTTAATATGTTAATTTTAGATTAAATCTAATTTTTTTTACCATATCTAATCAAAGATTGAAGCAGGGAAACGAATAATGTTTCGTATTGGCTAAAAAATGAAATAATATTCGTTCTTTCGATACCAGTCATTAATACCAATTGGTATCATTATTTTGGATAATGTCGGAGGGTGATTAATCAACTTGGCTTATTTTTTTTTTGTTTTTTTTGTCTTAGCGGGTCCAATGTAACAAAATAATGATATAGTTGTGTAGGACCAATTAACTTAAAGATAATGTAAAGCCTGACACCGATACCACAATTAAATTAACTAAAAGTGTGAAAAGTTTTAACAATATTATTCTTTTCTGACATAATGAAAATTATTTCGAAATCCCCACCCATCTAATATTTAATTATTATGCAAGTTGATTGGAAATTAGTTTTAAATTTATAATTGTTGAATATATATATATATAAACAATTCTAGATATTTATAAAGTTGAACATTTGTTTAATTTTTATTATAGATTTAATTCTAATTTCTATGAAAATGAATAATTTAATTAATGAAATAATTAGATTATTAATTATAATTAATGAATATTTTATTATTTCATTTAGAGCCGGCTTTATCAAAATTTTTCTGGTTTACCCCAGCATTCCCTATTTGTCCGAACGTTGCTGAGTAGTTTTTGAATATTAAACGAACCTCTCCATGATTGTCCCATTCTTATAAAACCTATCACTAAAATATTCCTAGAGGGGATAGGGCTAAGCGGAGCGGAAAGAGTTTTCCATATATATATATATATATATTCAACAATTATAAATTTAAAACTAATTTCCAATCAACTTGCATACAAATATATATATATATATATATTCTAACTTTAAAACAAATCTTAATTTCAATCGACAAAAAATGTAACACACTTAACAATTGAAAATATATTTTATTTTGACCATTTTGGGAAATGTTGTTATAAATAATGGTTAAAAAATTTAACTGTTTTGATTGGTTTAACTCTAAAAATCTTGATTTGTTTAATTTTTTATTTAATTTAATAATTCTTATTGTTAAAAATCAATAAATTTATTAATTAATTTGTTAATTTTTGTAAATTAATAAATTCTTATAAACTAAAATAAATCAATTAAGTTTTAATTAATAATCTAATTTTTTAATTAAATTTCAAATTTTAAGGACAATCTATTTTAATTATATATTAAATCCTTTAAAATTTTACTCAATGCTTAACTAATTTTGTGAAGGTATAATATTGATTGAATCTATTCAGTTTGATTTAGTTTAAAATTCATTAGTAAACTAATCAATTTACATAATATTTTTAAACTTTTTGTTTAATAATATTTTAAATTAAACTTTAAATTTATTGATAAGTAAAGACAAAATTTCAATCATTTTTTTAAATTCTTAAATTTTATTTAATTTTTAATTAATTTTATAATACTCTAATACTCGTTAAATCTTCTAAATCTTAGATTAGTTTTGTTACTAGTTTAATGTTCCGTACGGATTTGAAATCAATAGAAAACCTAAAGATGACGCGGTCTTCGCATCGGTATCAAACTATTTATTGTATTAAAACGATGTGATTTAAAATAATAAAAAACAATTATATTATCAGGTCTCCACCCACCCCCACCAATCTTTCTTTCTTTCTTTCTTTCTTTATCTCTCTTTCTACAAATTTTAAGGTTGGGTTTGTGTTGTGTTCACTGTCTGTCACTTGTTTGTTGTTTCTCTTCATTACAAACCCAACGTAATCCTTGGATTCGAAGTGAGTACATGTTCGATGTTACATTAAAGACCACCTCGTTTTCGAGTGAAGTTTGTTGTACTAACCCATTAATCAATTCTGCGAGGCCGGAGACTGGTGCTAAGTTTTACTTGTTCTCTGTCCCCATTTGGGTCTTCTTCAGAAAAGCAAGAAGCTTTAGAGAGAAAACCCAATTTGTGGTACTGCAAATTAAAGGGGTTTCCTGTTTTCTTTTTTTGGATTATAGCATTTGAAATGCGGAAGAGCCAGCGATTTTTCTTGTGGTTGAAGCCGATCGGGAAATCGCCGGCGGTTTGATGGAATCGAAGCTGTTTAGTTCGGGGTTGCTGGCATTTCATGGAGGGGTTAACTCGGTGTAGCACATGTACTGTGCATAAATTAGATGCTAAGCTCAGATTTGCAGTCGTTGTCTTCCAGGTAAGTTCTTTATCTTTCTCTCCTTCTCTTTTATTGGGTTTGATTTCCTGTTTTTTCTTGCGTTCTTAAAAATGTGAGATTTAGGGTTTAAGTTGAGTTATGAATGAAGAAATGTCCGCCTTCGTTTGGTTGTGGACAATCTGAGTGAAATGGAAGGAAATTTGGGATTTATTTGCTCAAGTGTATGGTCAAGAGATTTGTGAGTCTTATAGGTAGATATGGGATTAGGGTTCGTTTGCGGCAATGAAGTTATGAAAATTATATGTGTAACATAACCACTGTTGCTTATTCCATTTTGTACTTTCTTTTTCTGTTTGTTGGGAGATTTGGGTTTAAAGATCTCCTTTTTTGCGAGTCACTTTTTCCTTCCTTCCTTTCCCTAAAATTTCCCTTTTATTTCAATGATTACTTCTCTTCAACTGTTGACGGTATTGAGGAAAGGAGTTCTTTTTGTCAAATTTGGGGCTGCCTGATTTAAGTTGGCTGGATTTTATCTCTTTGCTTTGGTTTTTAGTTGACGACTCAATTCAGCTTTACCAAGTTTGAAATTTTACGTTTGTTCTGGTGCTAGTTAATATGTGTTTGGTATGTATAGATTTGTTGCTTTTCTTCAAGTTTTTGATAGCATATTTTGTCTTTGCCCTGAATATGAGGTTTTGAAAAGTTTTAACTTTTTTTTTTGTTTTCTGCAGTTTCGTGTTCTTTTTCCTTTCCAATTAACATGTTCTTATTTTAACAGATTGCACTGATATTACTATCTGTTGAAGATTCTTATGCGAAAACCCAAGAGCAACAATTGCAATGGCAAGGTGCACAAAAGGAAACTGGAGGCGTTGCGTCTCATTCATGTATTCACGACCAGATAATTAAACAAAGGCGGCGACCCGGTCATGTAGTATTTTCTGTTACCCCGCAGGTTTATGATCAGCCTGAAATTTTTAAACCCCTTCATGGAAAAGGGAGGGCATTGCTTGGTATATCATCTTTGTCAGTCCAGCAAATCGAAGCAAAGCAACCAATTAGGATTTTTCTCAACTATGATGCTGTCGGTCACTCACCTGATAGGGATTGTCGTAAAGTTGGTGATATTGTGAAGGTATGTGTAACAAGTAATTTCATCATTGTTGTGCATTTGTTAATCTGAGCTATACGATTGATTCTAGGTTTGTTTCCTTTCTTTTACTAGCTTGGGGAGCCTCCTGTAACTTCTGTTCCTGGCAACCCTTCTTGCAATCCTCACGGGGATCCCCCAATTTATGGTGACTGTTGGTATAACTGCACCTTGGATGATATAACTGGGGAGGACAAACAGCATCGCCTTCGTAAGGTTAGAATTGTCCAAATTGTTATTTTCTTTGATAAACCTGTGACGATATTTCCTTATATTCTTGTATTGTTGAATCAAAATGACAAAACATGGTGAAAGAAGGTTCACACATACTGGATCTGTTTGCATGAAATGCTTCTGTACAGGCTCTAGGGAAAACAGCTGATTGGTTTAGGAGAGCATTGGCTGTTGAGCCTGTGAAGGGTAATTTGCGGTTAAGTGGATATTCTGCTTGTGGACAAGATGGAGGTGTCCAGCTTCCCCGGGAATATGTGGAAGGTATTACTGTTGTGATTGTTTTTGTTCTGATGAATCTTTTGGAGCTATTCTGGTCCGACATAGCTTCTTTTTCTTGACATCTTTTGTGCTAATCATTGAATATCTTGTCATTTTTTCCAGAGGGTGTGACAGATGCAGACTTGGTTCTTTTGGTCACTACAAGACCTACCACCGGAAACACTCTTGCTTGGGCAGTGGCCTGTGAACGTGATCAATGGGGTCGGGCAATTGCTGGTAGTTTTCTTATTGAACACATTTTGTACAAGTGTGCGGTATGTATTTGCATATTTGAAATGTCACTTGTTTTCATTTTGTAGGACATGTGAATGTTGCTCCACGACATTTAACAGCTGAAGCAGAAAGTCTACTTTCGGCAACCCTCATTCACGAGGTCATTTTGGTTGTCAATTAATGGGATTGGGAACTTGTGGAGTTCTTTTTTACATGTAATGATTAGCATATTCTTTAACTTTCCAGGTTATGCACGTTCTTGGCTTTGATCCACATGCCTTTGCGCACTTTAGGGATGACAGGAAAAGAAGACGTAGTCGGGTAAAAACCATGTCATGTTGTAATGCATTCTCAAAAAAGTGACTTAATGGATAGTAAAAGTACTTTCATTGGCTTTGTTTATTTTAATTGCAAATCTTGCAATCTTTTATTTTGAGATCCAGTTTTTGGCGTTCAACATTCATTTAAAGTTAACATGCTGGGAATTTTAAGGTTGACATTACTTTATATTTCTTATCCATTTTGGTGAAGATCCCTCAAATTAATCTGCAGCTAATAGTTGCATCCGATATTCAATATTCAGGTTACTGAACAGGTCATGGATGAAAAGCTTGGGCGGATGGTAACGCGCGTGGTCCTTCCACGTGTTCTCATGCATTCGCGGCATCATTATGGGGTAATTGTCTAACAGCATATTTAATCTGTCGACAATATGTTTGGAAGAGCACGGTCAATTTTTTCCCCTACAATCCTTCAAATTCAACAAAAAATTTTGTGTCTTCTTTTGGCAGGCTTTCTCAGAGAATTTTACGGGTTTGGAACTTGAAGATGGAGGAGGTCGTGGAACATCAGGTTTTGCTTTTCTTTCCTGTAACTTTCTGTTTCTTGTACTCATTTTCTGATTCTGAGGTGGTTCTTTCACACAAGTTGCTTTATGTAAACCTCGTCACAAGTGAAGCGTATAACTGATCTTAATGGTGACCTTTATCATTAAGGAATAGTATTTCCATCCTATGTAAAGTGTAAATTATGCTGATTCTAAAAAGTTGTGCTAACTTATTATAAGTGTCTACTTTGTGGCTTATTCTTGATTTGCTTGCAGGGTCACATTGGGAGAAAAGGCTACTGATGAATGAGATCATGACTGGATCTGTGGATACAAGATCTGTTGTTTCAAAAATGACTTTAGCATTACTGGAAGATAGTGGATGGTACCAGGCTAATTATAGCATGGCTGATCGTCTTGATTGGGGTCACAATCAGGGAACTGAATTCGTTACTTCTCCTTGCAATTTCTGGAAGGGGGCGTATCATTGCAATACAACTCAGTTGTCTGGCTGTACTTACAATAGGGAGGCAGAAGGTTACTGTCCAATTATCACTTATAGTGTAGATCTCCCTCATTGGGCCCGCTACTTTCCACAAGCAAATAAAGGTTTTCTATTTAGACTGAAACTTCTTTTGTTTACTGTAATTGAGTTATGGGACTGTGCAAGTCTATCAATTCTTGCTTCTGGAGTTTAGATACTTTTCATTGTTTGATTATTGTGAGTAAGACTCATTATGTGTTGTGATTTGGATCACCTCTACATGATGGTTTCAGTTTTTCTTTATATTCTTCCCACTGAATAACTTAATTGCCCTTAACTATGGTTCTGGTTTGGTTGATTGTTGCAAACCCTTCTCACTATGTTTTCACAAGATACTCATTTGGCTTGATGATGTAGACTGCTAGTAGACTTTGATTTGTCTTTTGGAATTAAATGAAATATGTGCTTTGACTTTTGGTTTTTCCTTTTAGGATCTTTGCGCTGCTTTTTTACATTTTGAGATTGCCATTTCTTTATTATGTTGTGATAAAAAGGGTCAACAAGAGTACTAGTGTATTCATGTTTCTTATTTTGTTGTTGCAGGTGGGCAGTCCTCATTGGCTGATTATTGTACTTACTTTGTGGCGTATTCTGATGGATCATGTACAGACACCAACAGTGCCCGGGCACCTGACAGAATGCTGGGTGAAGTACGAGGAAGTAGCTCGAGGTGAGACTTTTTACAGCTTTCTCAAGACTGTTGAGTAAAATTTACTGTAAGTAGTTTTTCCTTGAACATGTACAGATGTATGTCCTCATCACTTGTACGAACTGGGTTTGTACGAGGTTCCATGATCCAAGGAAATGGTTGTTATCAGCACAGATGTGTGAACAACTCTCTTGAGGTATGCTTTGAAGTTTTTGTTACTGTGATTTACAAAATGCATAAGTAGAGTTTCTTGAAGGAGTCTTGCTTTTATGAAGAAATTAATTGAAACTATCTATGCAATGATCCTTTGGATTTGGATCTTGTTCCTTTAGGTTGCTGTGGATGGTATTTGGAAAGTGTGTCCTGAAGCTGGTGGACCTGTTCAGTTCCCTGGCTTTAATGGTAAGTATGGGTTTTAATCTATTAAGCTGTGTTGCTTTACAAAATCATTCATGTTTATGTTCTTGTTTTCTTTTTCCTTATGTAGGTGAGCTGATTTGCCCTGCTTACCATGAGCTCTGCAGCATAGGCTCACTTTCTGTATCAGGACAATGCCCCAGTTCATGTAATTATAATGGAGATTGTGTAGATGGACAGTGTATATGTTTCCTTGGATTTCATGGTCGTGATTGTAGTAAACGTAAGCTATTGCACCCATATCTTTGATTCTCAACTTGCTGATTATTGATATGTTTAACAAATCACTTTTTAGTTAAAAGTTCAAGCTTATTTCTTATGAAACAAACTTCTTTTCTTTTTAATTGGACTGAAGATATAGTTTATTTAAATCCCCTTAACAGGTTCCTGCCCTGCCAACTGCAATGGGCGTGGCAAGTGTCTTTCAAATGGTGTCTGTAAATGTGATAATGGCTATACTGGTATTGACTGCTCAACAGGTAATTAAAAATGTTTATTTTCTCTAATGTACGGTTAAAAGGAATATTTTTCTCCTTAATCATATGTTCTTTTTATGATATTTTTAACTGATACTTCATTGGACCCAATTATGTTTGTGGCGGAGAGTTATAGTCGGGTTGGTATTAGTATTTTTTTAAATCCAAAAAGGGGCCAGAACACTATTAGAAATGGTTTGAGTAGGTACTGGGACTATTAGCATTTCAGTAACATACGGGAAGTCCTGTAATTTACTATTGAATATAGAATGTTTATGCAGGTTATATGTGTCTCTTAAATCTTTTACTGCAGCTATCTATTATTGATACTGATGATCGTTGTGGCTTGTCTTCCAAACTTTACTCTTTATGATAGTTTAAGCAGATAATGCTTCTAGACCTGCACGTTACCTTTTAATTTACCTTCTCGTAAAAGTTGCCTCTGACATTGCTCTTGTGGTACTATATACAGCTGTTTGTGATGAACAGTGCAGCCTCCATGGTGGAGTCTGTGACAATGGAGTTTGTGAATTCCGTTGCTCAGACTATGCTGGTTACACTTGCCAGAACAGTTCCATGCTTTTCTCAAGTCTCTCAGTTTGCAAAAATGTGTTGGAGAGTGACATGTCTGGTCAACACTGTGCACCTAGTGAACCGAGCATACTTCAGCAGCTGGAGGAAGTTGTAGTCATGCCTAACTATCATCGCTTGTTCCCAAGTGGTGCCCGGAAATTATTTAATATATTCAGCAGCAGTTACTGTGATACGGCAGCCAAGCGACTGGCCTGCTGGGTAAATTCTGTTCCCTGGCTTTCGCCTCACATCCTCCTGACGTTTTCCTGATGGATGATGATCGTTTCTTTAACACGTCTTGACAATTATTGTTACTACTTGCCAGATCTCAATCCAGAAGTGTGACAAAGATGGCGATAACAGGCTTCGAGTATGCCATTCTGCCTGTCAGTCTTACAATTTAGCCTGTGGAGCATCGCTTGACTGCTCAGACCAAACCCTCTTCAGCAGTGAGGAAGAAGGTGACGGCCAATGCACAGGTTCCGGTGATATGAAAGCGTCATGGTTCAATCGGTTGCAGAGTAGCTTATTTTCAAGTAACACTTCGAACACGGGAACGTCTGTAAAATATAGGCAATTGTAGTTATCTTTACCCTTTTTATGTTTTAATCTTTCTTATCTGCATAATCTTTTTTTTGCTTGTAATCTTGCTAGGGCCCTTTTTTAGGAAAAAATGGTGGGCAGTTGTATTTGTGCTCTTAGGTGTAGGTCTTCCTGGTGCTCATCCCAAATGTCCATTTAAGAGAATTGGGGTGAGATTTGGCTTTAAAAGATGCAAGCCACTTGTAGAGAAAATTTGGAAATGTATGCTTTAAAAGGAATTTGAAAAGAACAGTGGACTGTAGAAAAAAAAAGGAAGAAAGCTTGTTGACTAGTGATGTGATCAAACATTCGGCCGAAGGCCTTGAAAGTATCAGAATCTTCAAGTTTTTCTTGTTCTTTTATATAAAGCTTTTCTCTTAATTCTGTAAACTTTAATGACAATTCCAGTTGATATGAACGTAGTTACATAAATTGCAGGATCAATATGATATTTGCTGTTGATATGAATGTTAGCATTTCATAAAAAGTCTAAATTCTGGGAAAATTGAAGTCTGCCCTTCTTTGGATTTCTGTTTGGTGAGACAGAAAATGCATGATTGCGAGAAAATACGAACCTTTTGAATTGAAAAGATCACTCACTTCGAAGGAATAAGTCAGCAATCAAAAAAGGAGGACATTGACATTAGCGAAGTCATCCGGACCCGGTAGGACAAAACGTTATCGAATAATTCGACCCGGAACAAGTACAAGTACTGGACGCATCATCGTAAGCATAACTATACGCCGTCGGGCACGCATTCTTGAACATCACCGAGTACTGTGACGGCGAACAAGTATCCGGAGTCGCATAGTCTCCGGTACAACAAAACTCCGGAGCATTAAACGCCGCACAAGCGCTCTTACAAGCAACAACCGAACCCAAATCCGTGACCCGTAACTCTTCGGGACAGTTACCGTTAAGATCCGCGACACAACCCGCGTATTGACAGTTGCCGTTGCCACCTACTGCCTTCACACCTAAGCCAACGTTGTAACCGTCTACGAGACTCACGTCGTAAAAGTCTTTGTCGTTTGGGTTTGTGGCGATGGTGAACTCTGCTAAGGTCACTGGAGGAGTGCCGCCGCCGATGCACTTTAGGGTGCCGCCACAATCTCCTGTGATGCATTTGCCGGCGCCGGAGTCGTGGAATGTGCAACCGGTTCGTGCCCAGAACCTGCCGGACCAACCTGGTGGTGCTTGGAATTGAACGGAAGACTGCGGTGGCAATGCAAAACCGCCGTCGCCGAGAGTGGCAGCGTTGTTTCCGGAGAGGGTTCCAGGCCATATTGTGTAGGTGCAGAGGTTTTGGAGAGTGAAGACTGTTGCGTTAACTATGTTTCCTGCGAGTGTTTTGAGTTGAAAACAATTAGCTTATCAAATTTCGTAGAACAAATGAAGAAGATGATGCCATATTCGAATAATACAAATAACAATCTGCGAAATGGAAGTATCAGAACTTATGGAACGATGAGAACAACTGAAACTCCAACATTATACTTCAGGAATTGCGTGTTTAATCCTAGAACTCTGGAGACCGAAACTGCATGCAGTTATGCATGAATATTGGTAAGTACCTATCGAGAATAGAAGCATAAGAAGATAGCACCAGGAGCTAACTGCCATTATTGGTCTTCTGGTTCTTGGATAAGGAAGGAGATGAAAGGAAGAGAGTGGAACTTCGGAACTGAGAATAAAGAAGACAATAGGATGGTTAGGTTGGTAGTTGTTGTTAGGACTCTGAAGTAACTTAAAGAAAGGTTTTGAACTTTGGATCTACATATGTACTAAATGTCCTATCTTTTCATGATCGTTACAAGATTCAGAGCTCTCTTTCTAAGCATCTGACAGTAATTATCTTACTAGATATGAGTATTTCATCATGTTTAAGCAACTTATTAAGTGGCCCTTCCTTTTCATGACTAACTATAGATAAATTTAGAACAACCATACAAGTTTGGAGCAACCTTTGCGTGATTATATTACAAAGTGAAAGTTATACTACAATCTCCCATGCATTTTCCCTTTGTGTTAGTTTCACTCTATACGTCCCAATGTACTCTTAAAGACATGTAATTTCAAGAGTTTGTGTTTGAAACGTTGTGCACTAACATGGGAAATGGAAGACAAACTAAGGAAAAGATTCCTCTGCCAAGGTTAACGGGTCTTGAGGAGGGTTAAGAAACTGGATGCAACACAGGAATTTAGCAGAAGGGTTGCTCGATCATTGCAGAAAATGGAATCAACTCACATGCCACTCCAGGGTACGAATTAAGGAGGAAAGGAATGGCATTGTGAATATTGATCGAAACAAATTAAGAAATGGTGAGTCCTCGATCACATGGCAAACATCACCTCACAACTTCCCACTTTCGCACTTCCTAAGGTGGTTAAACTTGCACGTGCTTCCACGACTCCCCAATGTCACACTAGATTCACTCCTTAAACAGGTGTCGTCGGTCGGTGAATCAGATGGGGTTTCAACTTTCGGTTCAACCAACCCAAAGTAGCCTTCGTTCGATTCCACCAAAAGACATAAAATTAGGGATCAAATCTCCTATTTCGGTTATGCTGTTACTATCACATTTTATTAAATCTCATCTATATATTTATATAGATCACAAATAAAAATGTGAATAAGATTTAATAGAATAGAGTTGAAACAGAGGGTTTGTGTGTTGTCGGTCGGTGAATCAGATGGGGTTTCAACTTTCGGTTCAACCAACCCAAAATAACCAAAAAAAAACCTTCGTTCGATTCGACCAAAAGACATAAAATTAGGGATCAAATTTTCTGTTCTGGTTATGCTTTTCCTATCACGTTTCATTAAATCTCATCCACATATTTATACAGACCATACATAAAAATATGAACAGTTTAATATAATATAATTGAAACAGAAGATTTGATGTGATAAAATTATGTAAGCGTCGTCATCAAACCACGTCCATCTCATATTTAAAATTGAGTGTAATTTTACCGATGGTTAAAAAATTCAAAAATTTAGAAATGTTTGATTTTTCAGTTCGATCTTCAACATTATAATTCAGTTTACTTTAATAATTTTTGTTGTTAAAAATTTATCAGTTTATTAATTAATCGGTCAATTTTGATAAAATAATAAGTTCTTATAAACTAAAATAAATAAATTAATTTTCATTTAACGACAATTATTTTTAATTATATTTTACATTCTTTTTATAGTGGTCTGATACCGATTGAACTATTTAAACCTTAAACGTCTTATTTAAGTATTCTTGCTAAGATTTGTAATTCAAACATGATTAAAACCTGTGAATAGTAAAATTTAGGTTTACTTTCATGAAAAATGTCAAAATTATATTAGATAAAGATAAAATTTTCCATACCTAACGCTTGTACGTTCGAATTTGCAAAGAAAACCTAACACACGCAAAGACATCAGGCAAATGTTTTGGTCGATATGGTTCCAACCAAACTGGATGACGACAATTGAACCATCCATCTTATCTTTAAGGTGAGTTCAATGACGACTAACTACTTCCTTTCTTTTTAGTTTCCATTTCTTCATCCAATGATTTCATTATTTATTTTAATTCTCTTGTCTTAAAAAAATAATATTTACTCTTTTGATCTCACTAAGATATCTCAAACAATGTTGGTTGTTCCACAGTCTTCTTAATCACACACAGAAGTCGACCCTCAGGTTGATGACGCTTAGTCAATAACTATACCAGTCAGACCGCAAATAACTCATGGCTACAAACTTACTTTTGGTGCCTGTTTGGTTGAGCTTTTTGATGATGAATAAGTACTTTTTTAATTGCAAAAGTTTTTTTAAAAAATGAGTATTTGACTGTAAAATTAAAAAAATACACTTTTTTAGTAGATATAACTTTTTTGACAACTAAAATACAACTTTTTAAAAAGCTTAAATTTGGAGTTTATCAAAAAACGTTTTTTCAGTAAATTTTTCATATCAATTAATAAGCCTATTTTTTAGTTTCTTTTGCCCTTATGTTTTACACATAATTACCACAATATTCACAAACGCATCTTCACGTTTATTTTAAGAATTATATAATATTATTTGACTTTTTTATATGTCTTAATATTTATTTTTTATATTAGTTTTACTTATATTATAATCCATCTAAAATATTTGGCTAGATATATTTTCATTTATTTTTCATTTGGTTTAAAATTATATATTAATTAATATATTGTGATTTGCATATTGTTTAATATTATAAATAATTTTTATTACAAAATAAAATATACTTAAAATTAAAAATATTTTTTATTTTTATGTTACCAAATATTCTACTATATGAAGTTCTTTCAAAAAAGTTATTTTTTAAATAATAGTCAAACAGTTAATTGGCTTCTTAAAAAAACTCTTCTCATAAAAGTTTCACTGACAAAAGTTCTACTAACATAAACTCATCTAAACAGATACTAATAAAGTTCCATTAACAAAATAGAGAGATCAATTGCATGAATTCCGTTACCCACTAGAGAAACAAAGAAGTTATTTGTCACATCTTAATTATTAATATCATACATATTTATTCAAAAAAATTCTTTTAACGTAATAATTTTAAATTCTAATTATAAATTATTTTGAAATTATGAATAAGCTAAAAATTAATAAAATATTATTTTTGATAACTAAATAATATCAAATAAAATTAATGTTATGAAAGTTAAAATTGAATGAACGATCACTAACGTAATTGGCTCAATATTGTATTCAAGAAAAGGTTTAAGAACAGAGATGAAGACGACGAAGGCATGCAATGAGGCCGTCAGCAATCGTATCAACGACATTGATAGTCTTAACAATTCGAGTTCAGTGTTGGCCTAACAACTACTTATGCATTGCTAACAAGTAACAATCCTTTCCATGTCATTCACTTCTTACCTTGTCAAGGAAATATATAGAACTTCTGCTTTGGTTCGTATAGAATGATGCCAAAGAACGTGCTTTCTCGTGCAGTCTGTTTAGTGGGTATGTTCCCTGGCCCACGATTCTGATAATGGACATACAAAACAGTCCGTAATTTTTAAGGACCCAACCCATCAGATTGTGAATAGGGCTTGACAATTATGCTGAAGCCCGATTTGATCTTACCTAACCTGATATGACTTTGGTACAGTTTGACAATCAGCTGATTATATTAGTTGTTAGCTGATAGTTGATTTGACCAGCGGATTACATTAGCTATTTCTTAAAGATGTTTGATAAAATTAGTTGTTTAGTATTAACTATTTATGTATAAAATGATTTATGAGGACATAACTTTAAAAAAAATTATAAGGGTGTGAACATTATATATTTTAGCATTTCGTTGAATATTCTTACCAGAATTTAGATATTAGAGAAGTCATGCTCACCTGTACTATTTCGTCATTTATAAAAAATTTATGCAACTCTTTTTTTTTTATTTTCGTAGTTATTTTAAGAGTCAAACAATCAAAGATAACGATCAACTAAAAAAATATCTTATTAATTGTTTACCAAAAGAGGCCTTTCACTCAGGCTCAAGTCTTTGTAATAAAAGCAAAATGCACTGAATCCATTATCCATTCCACGACATGAATTACGTGGAAAAGAAGAATTAAAGTCGATATTCACGTGAATCTCGAAGAAGAAAGATGCGAGAGTCAGTCATCCAGAAGTGAGCAAGCAAGCATAAAAAAGACATTTTCTAAGATTTTAAAAATTCAAAATTTAAGGATTTGGAAAATCTTTAAAATTATTTAAATTAAAAAGTGTTTCACATCTTAATAATTTACAAATAGAAGATTAAAAATATAATATAGAAATATAATTTCTAGATACAAGAATATCAAATGTTAATAATTAAAAATGAGTTCAGAAGGTCTGTATCAAATGCTCTATTCTAACTTTATATTGTGCCAAAAACGACTTTGTTTTATGTTTATTTACACTCAAATGATGTCATTTTTTGCGCACAAGGTTGAAACAAACTGTTGAATACAGAGGATTTGATGTCAGTAAAAATGATATCGATTTAATTTCGTGTTTGTCACAATGATTGAGAACATGCCATGTTATGTTGACCATGTGAAATAATTTTAAAATTATTAAATTGAGATGAAATGTTTTATATTACTTGTATGCTTCATTTGTATAATTGAATTAAGTATACTTAAACAAGGGAATAATAAAAGAGAGATTTTGGCGGTTGGGATGGTATGGTATGGTATGGTATGGTATGGTCAACCAGGAGAAATCAAAGCCTAGAACAAATTAGAATGTTGATTTCTTGTATACTACTTTTCAATGAAGCTGTTTCCCAATTCATGAAAGGTGCCTTTTGACGCCCCTATCATAAGGTTTCTAGAAAGGCTCATTGGTTCCAATAGCCCAAGACCAACCCACCGTCATTTCAAAGCACAAGTTATAACCAATTAAAAATAATGAAACTTGGGGCTAAGGCACCGGTGAGTTAGTAGTGGTTTTTTTTTGGGCTTAAGTTGGATGATTGGTTTAAACTGTCATTATATATCTAGACGTTTAAAATTTAGAGTCAAAGTTTTGTCTTCCGCAAAGGATATACTCGGCTCAAGTAAGGTTTAACCTAGATGTAGAAAGCTTAAAAGTGTCTTCCTATAATTGAGACCCTCCTAAAATATCTCGGAAGAAACCAAACAAAAAAAATGAAACACAAATTTGCATAAACTTGCATGTATTTTAAATTTTAAATTGCGCGTATTTAAAAATAAGCACTTGTCGAATCTCTGGCAATAAGCTTAAATACGAGTTCGATTGGGCGTGAGACTAAGCTTAATCCTATTCTACCTGACCTAATTTTTTAGATTAAAAAAAAAACAAGGTTATTTTTTTATTAAATGATGTCATTTTGTCACAATTTAAATTTTACAAATTTTGAACTTAAGACCCAATTAAAACTCGATAAACCTGAATTTAATTTATTAATTTTAGGCAGGCTGAGCCCAGACTCAATTAATATCGCTAACAGTGTTTACCAAGCTTAAGATAAGCACGATTTGAGCAAATCAAATGTTTCTACAAGTCGGAATCTAGAAGGGATGTTATGTGATCACATTTATGGTTGAATGTTGATTAATTACCAAATATGAGAAGCTTCCTTAGACCATGAAAAGGACCCCACCCAACTTGCTTGCTTACGCAGCGGGTCTTCCAAGGCATTGAAAATGAAAAAAAATAAATCTACAAATTAATAATATTTTTAAAATTAAATTAGAAGTTAAATTGGTAAGACAAAAATTTTAATATTTAAATAATCTAATTGATTGTCATAAAATTAATTAAACATCGAATAAAATTAAATAATTTAAAAAATAATTAAAGAAGAATATTTTTAACCATAAAAAATTTAAAAGTTTAATTAAAGAAAAAGATTGTTATAAAAATTAGGTTTATTTTTATTTACAAAATTTGATTTACTTACAAAAATTATTAATTAATTAACATATCTGATCAATTTTTTATAATAAGAATTATTAAACTAAATCGAATAAAAAATAAAAAATTAATTAATTCATTTCAAATTGGTATAAATATGTCTCAAGTGGTAATCCTAAAGTAAATCGGAGATTGTATTCTTTGTTTAATATTATGATGTCTTATTCTGTTCTATAAACCTCAGCAATTTTAATAAACGTAGAATCTACATAAATAAATAACTAAAATTTACGAGACATAATAAGTTCACAAGAGATCTCCGTAAATCAATCACTGTATAAATCGTTCCTATACAAAATCACATCTCCTTTTGTACATTAAATGTATTATAATAGAGAAAAAAAAATGATGAGATAACCACAAACGCAGATCAAGATTGACTCTTCTAACTAGACTTTTGATGTTCCGTTTCCAAACTAGGACGCCAATGCCTGGTTGAACCTTCGCGTTCACGTAATTCTGCAGCCTCTATTTTCCTGGTATGAACCTCCACGTAAAACTTCAGGACAAGGAAGAGAATCACCGAGTTCAACACCGCGTTCAACGCCCAAGCTCCGAACCCGTTGCACCCGCCTTTAATCAAATGCAGCAAAAGCACTCCAAAATGGCAAATCAAGTTGCAGCCCAGCACCACCACCTGACAGTCCACTACGAACGGGAAACAGGCCCCTGGTAGCCCTATTGCGGTCCAGAAACGATACCCGTATATCACCGAGTACGATAACGTTGTTAAGAGTATGGCCATAACTTGAAATGATTGAGAGAATTCAAGCCAAAGGAAGGACATTAACAGAAGCACGGACTGGTTAAATAGGGTAAAGAAGGTGAGTCTACGACGCCTGAGAATGGTCAAAAATGTACGTAACAAGTGAAGGTAACGAGAGAGGTAGAAAATGTATGACCAGAAAAACACACGACCTGAGGCTCGTGTGCCCAGAGGGAAGCAAAGGAGCCACTCGAAGGCGGTGGCGGTTTTGGTCCTCCGCCAAAGCCAGCGAGTGTCCCGAATCTCGGCGACTGTTGAGCATATGATGCCAATGAAAATTACAATGGAGATCAACGCTAAGGTAAGGCTGTGCATGGCCGGGATGGGACCGAGTGGAACTCGATGGCGTCGATGGAGGAGGAGGCAGAGGAGAAGATGTAAGGAGGCGGCGGTGGCGACGTAGATGGCGATGGTGGAGAAGAGGAACCACCATGTTGCTCCCCAAGGTAGAAATGGACTCCACCGGAAATTTACGATGATCGGTTGTTCTGCTAACCAATAGTTGATGGTCTGTAGTACCATTGATACTTTCACGGACAATCAATCTGGGGTTTTAGATAAGTGTATGTTCTGTTCTGTGGGTTTTGGAGAAAGGTCAAAAAATGGAAATCCGACACGAAAAGAGATCAACTTCGCACTTATTAGCTGTAATGAAAGTTTGAGAGGTAATGGTCGTATATGAGGAACGTTGAAGAACGAGTTTTATACAATGAACGAACGTATGAATCTTAGACTAAATCTAGAGATGTGGGTCTCGTGAAAGGCGGCGTATGTTGAACTTGAGAAAAATTGAAAATTCTTTCCATCTTTGTCCCTAAATTAAAATAAAGAAAAAAGAATTTTCAATGACGGAATGTGAAATAAATAGCGTAATTGAAATGCCCAAGTTTTTATATTCCTCCTAAACGATTTTCTCGTGGACTACCAGGATCTATATTGAGTTCGCGACGTCTAAGAGAGTCTATATTTCTATCTAATTTTATAGTGTTTTATTATTTCCAATAAATCTCAGCCATTTATTTAGGTGAGTCTCGCATGAATACCACGTGGATCTCACAAAATAAATTGCTAAAATTTTATAAGACAGAATAAGACAGAGTAATATTGAACAGAAAATCTGGATTCCGTCCAGACAACTGTTTTGTTTTTTTAGAAAGAAATTATTAAAGTTCGGCTTTTTGCTAACGAATAATATTAACTGTTTATTAAACGTATTTGGTAAAATTAGTTATTTAGTATTAACTGTTAATATGTAAAATGACTTATGAAACATGATTTTAAAAACATAAGGGCATAAATATTATATTCCTTAGTATTTTGATTGATATTCTTATAAGAATTTAGATTTTAAATATTTAATTTTACAAAAATTAAGTTTATAACTTTAATAAAAAACATAATAATAATAATAATAATAATAATAATAATAATAATCCAATGTTAAATTCTCTATTAATATAAATGATGCAGCGAATTACATCATATTAGTATTTTTATATAATATGTATGAATTTTTTATTTAATAAATTAAAATACCTATAATTATAGTATGACACAAATACAATATATATCATAATTCAAAAAATATGAAAAGAAGGTATAATTAGTTTTTTACCTATTAATTTTTGGTTGATTATCTAAAGAGCTCCTCTTATAGAGCTTTTAAAAATCAACTTATTGGAGTTAAATAAGCTAACAAATAAATTATTCACTAAACATATCAATAGGTTTTTAAAATGGTCAATAAACTAACTTTTAGTCAATAAATTAAAAAACAGCTAATAAGTTATTTGTCAAACACCTCCGACAACTTTGTTACGTGAGAAACTACATTATATCGTGTAGTTTTTAACGCTGGTTCATTTTGATCTTATAATACAACTTAAACCTTTACATTATAAAATGTTAAAATTAAAACATTAGGTCCCAATTGCCACATGACAATGTGCCTATATTTATATATTTTAGATAATAGATTATGCTTGTTATACGACAATAGGGTCCATGTTTATTTTAAAAATAAAAATAATGTTAGGTTAGTATTGACGTAATATTTAACTGACGAAAAGCTAACTCGGTTAAATTTCTGATTCATTTAAGTTCCGTTTTGAATGCTATTAAGATTCAATTTGAATGATTAGTAACTTAAAATTTGTTCTATATTCTGTCGCAGTCGTTAAGATTTAAAATGTACTTTTAGCCTTGTTTTTAATACGTAAATATTTCTCAATTCTCATGCCTTAGCGACGTTTTTGAATTAAAACTCAATTATATTAATTTTATTGGTTAATTTCGGAACATAAGGATACTAAAATGCCAAATCTACTTTCAATTACTGATATTATATATACAATTCAAACTAATTATGAAGTGTGTATATTTACTGACGATTAAACATTTTTCCCATATAAGTTTTAAACAGTTCAATTTTTCAATTTGATTTTTATTCCGATTTGATTTGTTTTAATTATAATTATTGTTAAAAATAGATAATTTATTAATTAATCAATCAATTTTTATTAATTAATAAAGTTTTATAAACTAAAATAAATTAATTAATTTTCATTTAACAACTTCATTTGTCAATTAAACTTCAAATTCTTTAATGATAAAGACATCTCTTTTAATCATACTTCAAAATTTTTAATTTTTTTCTATATTTAACTAATTTTATAATGGTCTAATATTAATTTAATCTTTTAAACCTTAAACCTCTTATCTTACCGGTTTAACTTCCGATTCGATTTTTAAAACATTAGTTTTTACCTGAATATATTTTATTTATTACATTATTAAAAGGGATGAAGTCAAAAATAATGAATTGCATGCATCTGGACAAATCTGTGGACTTCGTCACTTCGAGTTGCAGTTTGTGAAGATGGGTATACGTATGTTAATTGCAGATTATAGTTGCTATATTGAACGTCTTAATCACGAACATCTGAGAGATCAGATGGCTTAGAAACCAGCAAACGCACGGGGCAAAATCAACCGGAGTTATGGAAATGCTTAATCTGCTGACGATAGAGTATTTACGGCTTGTTTGGTTCACGGAATAGAATAGGCAAGGAATAAAATAGTTATTCCTAAGAATGGAAGAGATGAGGAATACAAAAGAATACGTATTACTTTGTTTGGTTGACGGAATAGAATAGAATGAGAATTTCTATTCTAGTGATTGGTTTGAAAATTTAAACTTAGAATAAGAAAAGAATAAGTACCAAAAGACCAAAATGCTCTTATTATTATTATTATTATTATTATTATTATTATTATTA
>JANPWU010000006.1:3121826-3133694 GCA_024707465.1 Erythroxylum daphnites
TTTCTGCAAGAGATCTATTCAGTTCAAGCGAGAATTAGTTTAAATGTAAATAACTTAAAAGTGTTTTTCTATAATTAAAACTCTTCTAAAACATCTCGTGAAAAATTAAAAACAAAAAACCAAGCCGACTTCAATCAATCTTCTCCTAGTTTATGTGTTAATAAACTATTCTACTTACTAGATTTAAGGAACAAAGACTAGTCCCTAAGGAGGAACTAGAATAAGATTTATTTATCCTGATTTGGCGTTCCCTTGCCTAATGTTTTTGGTTCTAAGTAATCCAGTATCACCATCATTCATTCCTATCCTAAGCTGTGGTTGCTTGGAAAATCAAACGAATCACGAATTTCCACTGTTCTATATTATCCAATTTCTCATCAATCAGGTTCGTCCATCACAGAAAAGACGAGTTTAGATCTTCTGTCCAATATTATGATGTTTTATTATGTTCAATAAATCTCAGTCATTTATTTACATGAGTTCTACACGAGTCTCGCAAAATAAATAGTTGAGATTTCATAAGACAGAATAAGATAGAATAATATTAGATCTAAAGTTACAAAAGACATAACCCACCACCCTGTACAATCCTAATTTCGCCACCTCAGCAATCATGTGTCGAAGCGAACACCAAAAATCGGTTTCAAATCACCTGTGCCCTCGACCTGTGCCACAAAGCATCCTAACCATCCACTTTGTGGCACAGGGCAGAGGGCACAGGTGGTCTGCTCCCCCAAAAATCCCAATCCCAATCCCACTCCCAAGAGTTCAAAGGTAAACACAAACGAGAGACTCAAGTTAAGCCACGCATTGCGATTGTAAGCCGTCATTAGCATCGAACAGGGTGCGAACACACCGCCTGTACTTCTCTACATACGTGCTTTCTAAAACCCTGCACTTACACACACTCTCTTCCCTCTTTAATACCAAACCCAAACCTCGACTTCGTCCCGCCCTATATAAACCTTGCTTTGTCTCCTTAACCCCACAAGTAACACTACAAACCAACCCCAAAATGCCCTCCGATCCCAGCAAGAAGCGCGTAATCCGAGTCCATAACACTGTTACTATTGAGTCTGTGCCAATAGGGTCGAGCTCCGGCCACCCACATCTTCGGTGTCCGAGGTGTGAGTCTAACAACACCAAGTTCTGTTACTATAATAACTACAGCCTATCTCAGCCTCGCTACTACTGCAAAGGCTGTCGCCGATACTGGACAAAAGGTGGGGCCCTCCGGAACGTCCCCGTTGGTGGTACTACTCGCAAGAAATCAAGAAGAGCTCGGTCGTCCTCTTCCTCCATCGCTTCCACTACTAATTCCTCCTCCTCGCCCTTGTCAACTTCTGTGTCGATACCAGTAACCTTATCTGCTAATAACCTTGATTCATGTTCAACTACTGTGAAGACTACGACCCATGTTTTGAAAGAATTCTTCCTGAACGAGAACCTTCCCGGTCCAACAGAAAGTAGAAGCCTTGACGAGTTCTTAGGGTTGGGCGGATACATGCCGCCTGGGTTCGGGTTTTGCGATATGGGGTTGGGTTATGGTGGGAGAGGAGTTTGGCCGTACCAGGGTATGAGTTTGGCTGGTGGCGGTAATGGTGAAGCTTGGCTTGTTGGTACTCCAGGTTACAACAACACATGGCAGCAGCTTGGTAATGTTGAGCAAATTGGTGGTGATTATCCGTTAGATAATGTTCGTATGGATTGTTTTGGTTGGCCCGGAGTTACAATTTCACCTCCTTGAAAAACGTTGAAGTGGTGATTAGTCTTCAGCTTGTCTTAGTCTTGGTTGTTCTCATAGTCACCTATATAATTACTGGTCGCTTTGTTTTTAGTTTCAGTCGTCTCTCACTTCTAGTATATGGTATAGTCATAGTTTAAGAAACAAAAGATGAGAGGGAAACATCGAATTTGGTTTCACCTCTTAGGGTTTCAGAGTTTTGAGTAGAGAGTCCTGTTCTGGTGGGTGCAATGTAAAGCTTTTGGTGTTACGGGTACTTCGTGTAATCGGAGAAGGATTATAGAAAAAAATGAACCAGAGAAAGAAAGCTGTTTTTGATATTTTAGTTGGTTGTGGCGTTTGGGATGCGTTACTGATGAAAGGTTTGTTTGTTGGTATGATTCTGGGAAGTAGTGAGCAGGAAAAATCCAATTAACGATGAAGCCAAGTTGCGCTTTTCGAAAAATTTCCGGAGTCTGGACTGCACTGAACTCGCTTGTCGAGGATTCATGTGAACACAACTTAAGTTTTGGCTCCAAGGATGGTTAGTTGTCGGTATTTCATTACGTGGAAAGTCAGGCTTTTAGTTTAGATGTCTGCTTTTCGGTGCTGAGTAGATGGTCAGATCTTGCTGATTGATCTTGAATAAAGGCACTATGCTATTAACACAGACTCGATTACTATATATTTAAAATGTCTAATATTACATAGTAAATTTTTAATAATTAAAAAATAAATATTTTAAAGAATAAACAGAACTACAAAAGGAGTTAATGATTATTTACTTCACGGCTTATGCAATGTTATAAGAATAGTACCTGTAACTCATTAGCCTTAGATTTTAATTCAAGTAAAGTTTGATTCATTTCATGTAGTCCCTGCCGCGGTCATAGCTCAAAGCTTCTTGTTCGTTCCTCGACACCGTTATCTTAAGGCCAACACCAATTATTATCGCACCCAGTTTGAAATTTCGCATTGAGGCAAAATTTAAAAAGGTCTGATAATACGCAGCCTTACTCCTACATAATAGAGGCTATTTCTGGTAGACCCACATGTAGATATGACATGCAAAATAATGATGCAGGACACAGGAGAAATAAGTAAATAAATAAAAACTAGCACGCCGCATAATTAAGTACATAGAACTCCAATAAAAGACGAAGACATACCTGATGTATAAGTCGATCCAATAATAAAATAGTAAGACAATAAAAACTAAATACTAGAAAATTCAATAAATAATTAAGAGTGTTAAATAATTAAGGCCATCTACAATCATTCTACTAAAATTTGATACCAAAATTTGTGTAAAAAAGATTATTTCAAGATTTTTTTTACACCAAATTTGGTATTACTCTTAACACTCTACATCAAATTTTATTTATTTATAAAAATTAAAATAAAATCATTATTCTTAATTAATTAATATATGCCTTATATTAAATTAATATTATTTAACAAATATAATTAATATTATTGCAACAACAAATTATTAACATACACAAATATAATGTTTTTATTGCACTTTTAACCTCTAATCCTTTGAATTACCATATCATTCCTACAAATGTTCAATCAATACATTACGAAGTTTATAATGAGCTTTTTTATCTTTAATTTGCTTATGTCTAGCAATAAATTCTTGAAATATAATTGTATCATCTCTATTAAATATTAATTTTAAGGACAGGCATTTCACTCCAATCTTGTATGGTCGCTTGAGTATCATGTTCGTCCTCAATAATCATATTGTGCATGCATTATATGCTGGCATAATATCATATAATATGGATTTTTTTCAAAAACGTGTCGGTCTCTTGATAATTGCAAATCGTGACTGGAGAACTTCAAATGCACGCTCGACATCCTTCCTACATGCTTCTTGTATCTTCACGAATAACTCCTTTTTTGAGCCTCGGGGATCATGAATAGTTTGTATCAAGGTAGACCATTTTGGATAAATACATTTTATTAATGAATTTATCACACCTATAAATAAAAATTATAAATAAAAATTAAAATAAATTTAATATTATATTCAATATTAGTGTCATTTTAAATGTCTCAATAAGACCTCTGTAATGATATATTTTGTGTAAAGTAATATATATTTTAAATTTAATTATTTAGTAAATTATGTAAATAAATCAAATTGTGAGAAATACATAAAAGGAATATGTTAAAAAGAAAATGGACAAAGTTATCTTTTTACAACTTTTGATGCATGAATAGTAACACACTAAATTTAATGTATTACTATTCATTACACCGTTTTGGTGTTGAATTTTGGTATTTTCCTTGAACTGAATTCATTGCATTAAAACACCAAATGATGTTAAATCTTGATGTTTTTCGTAGAGTGAATTTGATGTTTTGGTGCCTTAGTCGGAGATGGCCTAACGAAATTTTATATTTATCTTATCAACACACATTTATGTGATGATAGTTTCATTTCTTTTTGGTACATGGAAAAGCAGTCATGATACAATTTACAGTACCAATATTATGCAGAATCATTCCCTTTCCAACAACTCTCTGATATCAAATTTGTGATTTGATTTTGAATTATTAATTAAAGATTATCTTTAAATTTTATAGCTTAATTTAATAAATTATTAGGAATTTAAATAAAATTTAAATTTTACTTTTAAAATTTTGATACCTTACACTTAATTTAATAATTTGTTAAGAGTTTCAATACTTCTTAAGGACTATCTTTAAATTTTGTAGCTTTTGGTACCGTTTATAAATATGATATACTATGTTGCCTAAATTAATATATTATTATATAATTCAAGAATTTATTCAATTACATATTTAAAATTAGTTAATGATAATCCTTTGTGAAAGCGTACTTAACTGTTTAATCTCATTGTACTCGTGGAACCTTTCCTCTTCAACATATGGGTGTGTTTGGTTGTTGGCTGATCAGCCAAAATATAGCTGATTGACCTAAAACAGTTGATTGACTTTATAAATAAACTGTTTAAGTTGTTTGGTTATCAGCTGATTGGGTCAGCTTATTCAACCCAATCAGCTGATATGGAATAAGCTCCTCTAGGAAAGCGTTTTGATGAATCAGCTAATGTTTTTATTTTTTTTACCGATTCTGCCCTCATTTCGCCTGCTCTTTACTTGCTTTTCTCCCATTTCTGGGTTCTCATCGTAGAAATGGATCTCACCATAGATCAAGCAGCGCTAGAGTTCAAAATGTCACATCATTATACTTTATATTTTATTATTCAGTGTCCTCACTCACTATACATGTACGTTTTCCATTGAGCCTAAGAAACAATAAGTAAAAACAAGTTATTAATTTTCTCGCGTAGGATGAATTGTTGATTAATTTTCTTTTAGAACTATTTATTTTCTCGGTAATCAAACAGGCATATTGTTGATTAATTTTCTTCTAGAAACATTTATTTTCTCGGTAATCAAACAGACATATGCATAGGCTTTATCAGAATAAGTTTTGGCATCTTGTATAATTTGGTAGAATAAGAGCTAATTTTTTTATCAAACTTTTTCTTAGCCCAAATTTGATTTGATTATAATTAAAATAATGTCATTTTGATAGTTATTGTAAATATATTAAAAGTATTAATCTATCTATTAAACCACTTATTTGCTTTAAACTTCTTGTTTGTTTTAAAAACATTGGTAAAAATATTTCTTACAAAAGGAAATTACCAAGATGATAAAACAAATTTCTTTAAAAGGAGTGGTTAATTTATAAACATAAAAAAATCTATATTTTTATTAAAGTTATAAATTTTATTTTTGTAGAATTAAATATATAAAATATAAATTCCTATAAGAATATTTAACGAAATATTAAGATATATAATAGTCATACCCTTATAATTTTTTTTAAAATTATGTCCTCATAAGTCATTTTACACATAAACAGCTAAGTTTACCAAACATCTCTAACAAACAACTAATGCAATCCGCTGCTCAAAGTAAAATCAGCTATTAGCTAACAACTAATAAATTCAGCTGATTGCCAAACAGGCCATAGTATTCACTTCAACCAGATTTAATTCCTCTCTTTTTATAACTTAATATTGATACAACTACAATCTACAAAAACATAGGAACTGATCATCAGCTCTATGGGTCATTACAACGTAATTCAACCATGTCTTGATGGATCTTCTTCTTCGTTTCACTAAGACTATATATAGTATTGGAATAAGATAAGCTCCAGAAGCTGGATAATTAAGGGTATAAACTCATCCATTCAATACCAAATATTGTTTTACTTATGAAGTAGTACACAAACAGACAATAACTCAAATCTACATGCATGTATTGAACAGGCCACTTTAGGCTAGGTTTTAGCTGATCTTAATTGGGCTTGAAAAATTTCAACTTTAGTCCACTGTTCACCATACTCCATATGCCTCCAATAGAAAAGGCCAAGCTAAATGCAACGCCAAGCCACCCCAGGATCCAGTTGAAGTACCAGTTGAAGCTGTACTTGCCGGGTTTCTTTATAAGTACCCACATAAAGCAAGGGTAAGCAAATGTGACTGGAAGAGTGAGTCCTCCTAAGAGCCCTGCAAGGCTGGACAGGAAAGGGAGGGCAATTCCTATGAAGAAAGAGATAAACGCGTAGAAAACCCGAAAACCAGACCGAACCCATATCGAGCATGGCCGGTTGGTTCTGGTTGTGTAGCTGGCTTCAAAGCTGTCAAATACGGGCATGGAATATATTTGGAAGCTGCTCAGGCAGTTGAACACAACTAGAAGAAAAGTTAATGCAAGAAGTCCTCGCGGAATATCGTGACTGTGGAACCCATACAAGGCACCAAGAATACCTCCTGAAGGCATCTACAACAAGTAGTGAAGAGATCATAGTAAATCAAAAAGAATGAGAAAAGCTTAATCCTTTACCAATCAATGTTCAACATCTTCTAACCATGTTATAGGCAATAACAGACAGTTGTATCTAACTTTTTCCTATCATCTTCAAGTAGACTAACGGTAAAGTTAGTAAAGTTATAACAAGTTAGTAAACCCTTTTATTTGTAACTAAATTGTGACAAGTTAGCAGACTTGATATAGTAATAAAATTAAAATTTTGTTGCAACAGTGATCGTAGAGGCATGTCAAGAACTTACAAGGTTTCCATATGCCCAATAGCCTCCTATAGCAACCGGGAACAAGCACAATGCAATGAAAAAGTAGGCAATTTTGGCTCCTTTCCACATGGGCACATGAGCTGGGTGCTTAAAGGTAGATGGCATAGTTGCCTAAAGTGCACAAATAAAAACCTTTGCATTAAGCAACACTGAAAGAAACACATTCAAGTGTGAATAGATAGTAATGCAAGATGTTCCAAAGTTCACACCTGAATCTCCAGAGCTAGATTGTGGCCCCTGAAAGCAAAAGCTACGATTCCAAGTGCGTTCAATACTGAGAAGACAGTGGCAGTAGAGGATGGCAAAGACATGGGTTCATATGAGATTGAAGGTGGTCTTTGTTGGCTAACAGAGAGCACCCACACCATGGTGCAGTAGGTGATAGCTGTTATGGCACCGATGAGTGACAGTCCTGCTATTGAGTTAAGGTTTGGGAGCTGAGATAGAACAATGCATAGGGAAGTGAACACAAGGTACCACTCTACTGTTGTCAGGGGATTCGATGAACACAGAGGTCCACAAACTATTTGGAAGAATAGTTTCATGGTCTCCCCTCCTATTAAAATCAAAGCAGTTGCTGTTCCAGCAGATAGATAAACAGTTGGGAAGAGAGCCAGCCAAAGTCCTAATTTTTCTCCTGTAAAAGAGTAGGGATCATACCAGCACTTCGAAGTGTCAAATCACAGGAAATTACTTTTACCATTATCGAAAATGTTCCTTGATACATAATGTTTAAAGGACTCTGTCAATTTCTGATTCTATGATTTTTTTGTTAGTTGAAGGAAGACATAATAATAGAGGTCCAATTCCTTTGAATGAATTATTCAGTGTTTGGGATGTATTCTCACCAAATGCAGCCTGTGCAAGCTCCACATATCTGTTGTACCGCTTTCCAGGAACTGCTTCATGAAGCTGAACCAAAACCCACAACGTATAAAGTTGCCAGCAGTAAGCAATGGTCAAAGACAGGATGCCCCAACTCCTGCAAAAACCACAGAATTTGGTGTTGTGTTTACGATTTGCTGAATTGTAAAAGAATTTCCAATATCTTAATCCAACAGAATAGGTATTGTTTTTCCATTCTTCAGTCTTAAGTTTTCTTCCACAGCAATGGAAACATCCCTCTTATACATAAAGAAGAGGTCCCATAGTTCATGACATCCGGACGTTAATCGACCTTTTGATGGTTATCACTTTCCTCTCTTTTTCTTCCTTTGTACTTCCTATCCTAGGGAAGACGAAACCATGATAAAGAGAAGGGAAAAGGAAAAACAGAGGATTGAGGTCTGTGACAGAGACTCAACAAAAAAAAATTATGCTTTCCAAGAAAATCCGTGGCCCAATTTGTCAACAATTGCGAGTTTCAATGAGAATAAACAAAGGCTTCACGATAGTACCATCACAACTACCGTAGAAAATTATCACACCCCAAATTTATGAGACATTTTTAGGAAGTCATATGGTCAGAGTCAAACATATCACATGGCATGTCCAGCTTCATGTCAGAACCAAAAGATTTAGACAAATCTGGCACTTCAATCGTTTGATTGCTCATACATCAATCGGTACATGGATTGCGGTCGGACATGCGAATTAATGTTCATGCATTTCAAATGCTGTAGAAGAAACAAAAAACTGGCAAAAGTGTGATTCTGAGTTGCCAGCTAAAGTCATGAAGATGTCCATGAATCTATGGCCAACGAGGAAAAGGCAACACTAAAGCATTTAGTCAATTACAAGGGAGCCCTCTATATAAAGTGAAAGCAGAAAAACAAAGGGCCCCAACTAAAGGAGAATCCTCTTTGGTACATATAATTGACCTTTTGGATAATAAAGGCAAAAGATGTAACAGCTAGTGCAAAGAATGCTTCTGCTATGCTTCTTCTTCTTCTATTTCTAAGCAAATTTAAGATAATCCTTATTTTGAGTTGATGGGAAAGGTCATTGGATAGACCCTACATTCCCTAAAGCTTCACTCCCTGTCAAAACTCTTCTTTTCTTTATAACACAAAGACGTCATTTTCTTTTGTGGTGAAATTAGAATCTTTGAATTGCTTTGAGCAAGAGAAGTGCGATGGGTTTTTGGTGCCGGGCTCAAAATTCAATATTGCTTCGCATGTTTAAAAAGAGTGGAACATATTTATTCTTTGTACAGTAAAAGGAACCATAAATACATTACATAGGAATTCGAAGCAAATGGAACAGACAACAAAATCCCTATGTCATCATGTTAGAAGATACGATACAACTTTAGAAACTAGGACATTTGGAGATTAAAACAAAAGAAGAGAAACTATGATGTTTTCTGAGGCTAGAATATGATAGTCAAATTTGATAATCTATGAAAATGAATATGAACATGAACATGTAAGAACCGAATGGATTTATTAGCTCATCATGTTTTGTTTTATAATGCTGTATTTGACTAAATCAGAGGCTCAAATATCAAACAAAATGCATTTGAATGAAGTAGAAAAGTAACAGACATTAAATGAAGTAGCAAATGGTTACCACTTACCAGCCAAGGAATGCGAAGGCAACAGGCAAAACGAGAGCTTGGAACCCGATACCAGCGTTGAGGTTGTGAAACGCAGCGTAGTGAGCATTGCCATTGCGAGACTCGGTGATGGGAAGCCAAGCATCTTGTGGGTTGAGCTTAGTGAGATGGCCAACTTCCTCTAAGTAACCCTTCATGTTTATCAATACCCTCTTCATTGGTGTCCCAATGGGGCTCAAAAACCTCGGAGATATGAACGAAGTTGGCGTCCAAGCCGTCGACGACTTCGCCTCCTTCGAAGCCGGTCTCGGCGATCTTTGGCCAGAAGGTGTTAGTACCTCCGGCGTCGAAGCACGCGGGGATGCTGGAATGGATATGAGCTCCGTCTCTGGCCTCTCCTCCATTGCTCTAACCTCTCTTTCCTTGTCACTCTCCGAGTATGCCGAAGCTAAATAATGGAATGAAAAGAGAGGACTTTGTTTTTTTTTTTTCCCTTCCTGGTTTGTTGCCTTTCGCTTTGACAGTGAAACAGAGGGGGATGGGTCTTTAATGACTAACGGGAGAGCTGAAGAGGAATGTGGACAATGTTAGTGGATGAACCAGTAAGCATGAAAGTTTGCACATTACGATCACGACCATTGATTTCACTTTAACAAGGGGGCCACAATGGGATTGAGAGTGAATGGTGGTGATGTGTGCCTCTGTCTCGTCCGACGAGAAAAAAGAAAACTTCTGAGAACCCAAAATCAGGCTCGACGTTACTTTTTGGGATATGATACTGATTGATGGTTCCAGTACCTGTGTGTCGTGTGTGTGCGAGATGGTGTGACTGTGGGTTTGAGTGGGGCGGATGGTTATCGTGACGTGGTAGGTCAAAGAGTCCGTCAATCATTTCATTTTCAATTATTAATATTAATTTTTTCGAGTGGGTCCGCGCTCTGGTTCCGGAATTTCCGGCTGTCCGAAAGTGGATTCGAAGCTTTCGAGTCATTGGTTCAATGATCGGCGCGTCGCCGTCACAAGGGATGAAGTTTAAGCTCATTAAAGCCGAAAGGTTCCTCTTTTATTTATTTAAAGAATATCTAAAAAGTGGGTTTTGGCTACTAGTACATGAAATATTGTTTACATGTCGAAAGAAATAGGAATAGGTTAAATAATTATTAATATGAATAATTTAATTTACTTAAATTATTAAGTAAATTTAATTAATAATTATTAGTAAATATAATTAAATTTAAAATATCTTCAAAATATATAAATTTCAAATAAATTTTAATTTAATAGTTAAAGTATATTTAAATAAATATTAATTTATAAACAAAAATTATTTTAAAATCATTTATTCAATAAAATAAAATGTTTAAGAGATTAAAATAATGTATTTAATTAAAAATAATGTATCTTTAAGTTTTATTTAATATGTAATTATTATCAATGATAAAAATATCCTTATATTAACATTAATAATCAAACATGTTTTTATTTTTATTTAAAAAATAGAAAAACACAAAATTAAAAATTACAGCAGTAAAATAGAATTAGAACCAAACTTTCCTAAATTTTCTTAGAGTTCAATTATTTTTTTAATATTTAAAATTTGGAAAGAATACCAAATGTATTATAATGTTAAATTAATATTTAAAAATATAAAATGTAATAAAATTTTTAAATAATCAGGCAATTATTTGACATATAATTATGTATAGAGAATGTTTGATAATTTAAAAAATTAAAGGGAAAATGAAAAATAGAGTATTTAATAATAATAATAAAAAGAAATCGGATGAGAGTGAGTAAGACGCGCTTTGGGTGGTGTCTTGTATAAAATCTTTGGAAAGGTCCTACAAGGGCATGGATGAGTGTGGCAGTAACTTTCAAAGAGATGGGAACAGAGGGAAGAGGTTCAAATGTCAGGTTTACCCGACACGACCACGTGCAAAACCCTCTCGCGTGCGATGATTGACCAAAGTTGAACCGTTAGTGTTACGACAAAGCCACTGATTAAACCCCAAACAGCATGCTGGGCATGGATAACGTCTTCATCATTTTCGATTATTACTCTTGTCTCTGTGGAGAAAGAAATCAAGTTTTGGTAAATGGATCATAATGAAACTTTATTCAGTTAAGCAAACTTAGGAGCATATCTGAGATAGGATTTCAGTAGCCGAAAGTTGAATCGTTTCCTGGTTTATGTATGTCGCCGATAAGTTGATGATAAAAGCACTCGTGCCGTGTTTTCTGCAAAATGCCTCGGCCGCATCCAACAGCTCATATACAGAACTTGAAGATATGAAATCCGTTATCATAACTATAAACGGTCGAATCGACTTAAGGTTGATGTCGTTGATAATTAATTTATTAATCATCTTCTTTGTATTAAACAACCAATGCCAAAGTTTTGTATCACATATTGTTGGGGATGATATTGGGCCGGTTGGGCTTAGACCTAGCCCAAAACTCCATTGGACTCGAGGCTGACGGTGCAATATAACAATAATAGA
>JANPWU010000006.1:3660178-3671271 GCA_024707465.1 Erythroxylum daphnites
TTGCCGCTATGAATCAATTTCTACTGGCCTGATCTTGGCCTTAAGTACTAAGCTTCTTCAATCCAAAATGATAGGTATGGCTGCTTCTCAATACCTTGCTCATAAAAAATCTCTAATGGACAAACTTGAAGCTGTTGGTGAAGTAATTTCCTATAATGAAAATTTTAGGATATCTCCTCAATGGTCTCCCCTCTGAGTACAACTCCTTTGTTACTTTTATTCACAATAGACCTGATGAGCCTCATTTTGAGGATATCCAGAGCTCTCTCCTTACCTTTGAGTTTTGACTTGATCAGCAACGTGGCTCCGAAATGCTCTCGTTACCACAGGTGAACTATGTGGTTACTAATCGCCGTTTGGGAGGTCCGACAACAATCGACCATGGTCAAATTATCAACGCATTGGACAAACCGACATTCTTAGGAGAGCTCCATTTACTCCAAATAAATAGGCTGGAGGTCAAAGGCAAAATACTCAAACTGGAGGACGTGGATCACCTAAGTGTAAGATTTGCTTCAAGAGAGGACACACAACCACTCAATGCTTCCATTGGACTAACCTTAATTACAACCCACCTTCTTCTTATAATACTTCCTCTGTTGATTATGGTTCTCCCTCTTCGACCTATGCTTATTTTACCCAGGTTCCTATTAACCCCTATTATTTGTTCCCAATTACTACATATGCAGGTGTTTATACCTCAGCTACCCCTGCTGGTACTACGGCTCCTTCCTCTGGAATGGTTGGGGATTGGTACATAGACTCCGGCGCCACTCATCATATCACCTCTGATCTCTCTGATTTGACTCTCATTACTTCATATCAAGGTAAACAACAGGTGATGTTAGCTAATGGTAAGTTGGAAAACATTCATCATACAAGTTCATTAAGTCTCTCAGTTGTTTTGAAAACCCTTACTCTCAACCAAATTCTCCACATCCCTACAATAGCCAAAAATTTAATTAGTATCTCTAAACTCTATAATGATAATTTTTCCTATGTTGAATTTTTCCCAACTTAGTTTCCTTATTCCTTTGTGGTGAAGGATTTGAAAACGAGAACACATCTTCTCCGGGGAATAGATGAGGATGGCCTTTACAAGTTACTAGACTTGCTTCAATTTCCAACTCAACCTCCAACTTCTACTGTAACATCCATTGCTCCTCTTCCCTCTTTCTTTGTTGAATCCTGTGATGTCAAATTGTGGCATACCTATTCAAGGTACCCAAATTATCGAGTTGTACACCACGTACTGAAGTCATGCAATGTTCCTTTCAATTCAATAAAAGATGATCTATTTTGTCCCATTTGTGCTAATGCTAAACATCATAAACTTTCTTTTCCCATATCTCATTCATGAGCCTCAGCTCAATTTGATCTTATACATACTGATGTTTGGGGGCCTTCCCAAGTAACCTTTATTACAGATGCTCGTTACTTTGTGTTATTCACTGATGATCACAGTCGATATTCTTGGCTCTATTTTCTTACCCTCAAAGACCAAACGATCCAAGCTTTTCATAATTTCCATAACCTTGTTCAAACTCAATTTCATACTTGTGTAAAGGCTATCTAATCTGACTGGAGAGGAGAATACAAACCACTACATAAACTCTTTACCGAACTTGGTATTCATCACCGAATGAGCTACCCTTATATACCATAACAGAACGGGCCAACAAAAGGAGTCGACAATATGTCGAAATGGGCCGATCTTTACTTTTCCATTCAAATACCCCGCTTTTCAGATGGCCAATTTCCTCATAAACAGACTTCCTTCCACAGCTATTGGTATGAAAAGCCCATTTGAAGAACTATATCATACGAAGCCCATATATGATGATATAAGGATATTTGGCAGTGCTTGTTACCTACTATTACGACCCTATAATCATCACAAACTTAAGTCTAGATCCTATCAATGTATTTACCTTAGCCCGAGCCCATATCATAAAAGACACCTTTGATTTAACCTAACAAATAGTCATATATTTCTCCCGACACGTGGTTTTCCAAGAAGATAACTTCCCTTATTCCACTACATCTAATTTCCCACTCAAACCTTCTATTACCCATTAGTCATCCATGCCAAACCAATTTTTAATTAGGCAAACAATACAACCCTCAGTTCCCAACCCTATCTTAACTTCTCCACCACATCATTTAACACCACCCTTCTCTCCTTTAGCTTCCACAAGCTCCACATCACCCTTACCACAACACTTCACCTCTTCCACCATTAACCCAGAAAATGCAGAGAACTTAGTTAATCTGTCTAATGATGTTTCTCCACTTTCTATTTCTGACTTACATGTGCAGGTGACCACCACAGAATCCTCTGGGGCCTCCACGATAGTAGCCAATGTACATTCAATGATTACTCCCTCCAGAGTTGGCATTTTTAAAACCAAGGCCTACTCTGCTTCGATTTCTAGTCACTAGGGATGGTAATGGGTAGGGTTTGGTTCGGGTATTTTTCTACCCATATTTATATCCATTTTTTATGACTCAACCCATATTCATATCCATATCTATCAATTTTTACGATTTACTACCCATATCTAAATCCATTGGATTATTCGGATTTTTGGATATCCATCGGGTTGTATAACACATAAAAATATTACTTCTAAATAGAAAATATAAAGAGCAGATTTTGCAAATACTCCAAATCAAAATTACTTTAATAATAATAAGTTAAGATTTTAATTTGTACGTCTTAAAAAACCATAAAGTTGCAATAATAAAAATCATAATGTCTAGTGCAAAGACAACATATGTTTTTCATAATCAAGAACTGGAACAAAGACTGAAATATCCAAAGCTTCAAATTGTCTTTGCGTGAACTCCACAACATTCAAAACTCCATCTCCATATCATTTGTATGATTATCATCCTATAAGAAAACAAAATATGATAAAAAAAGGTGAGGACTGAGGAGTAAATTGGAGATTTTAAAGCTGTTTCTTCTTAGAAAATATTAATATTTTATTACATTTAACCCTAAATATTCAAGAAAAAAATAGAAAAATAGAGTTAATAAAAAACGGGTAGGATATAGGTATCTATCGGTTCAGGTTATCACTAGACCCATATCTAAATCCATATCCACATCCATTTTTCAGCATCCATTTAAAATCCATTTTTAGCCTCCATATCTATTTTTTCAGATTGGGTAGTGCAGATATTAATTGGGTTCAAAATCCACTGCCATGCCTACTAGTCACTCACTCGTTCCTATTAAGCTACAATCATTTGGTGATGCCATCATTCAACCTAAGTGGAAGTTAGCTATGCAAATAGAATTTGATACTCTCATGCGTAACAAAACATGGACATTAGTGTCAGCCTCTTCAATATCAAAGCTATCAGGTGTCGCTGGGTTTACAAAGTGAAATTTTGATGGTTCTTTAGAATGGTGTAAGGCATGTCTGGTAGCTAAGGGATATCATCAAGAGCAAGGCATCGATTAGACAGAGACATTTAGCTTTGTCACCAAAATTGTCATCGTTCATCTTGTTCTTTCAATTTCATTTTCTTGTAAATTGGAGCATCAAACAATTAGATGTCCATAACGCCTTCCTCAATGGGGATCTCACTGAAGAGGTATACATGTTGCAGTCCCCAGGTTTTATCTCTTCCACACTTCCTAACCATGTCTGTCTTTTAAGTAAAGCCATTTATGGTTTGAAATAAAATCCTAAAGCTTTGTTATGTCTTTTAAGTTTCTACAATGCACAGGAAAATACATCCATTTTTATAAAATTCACTGATTATGATGTTCTAATTTTTTTAGTTTATGTTGATGATATCCTCATCACTGGTTTAAATCCTAAACTTATTTATACACTTATGACTTTTCTGAACTCTTCAGTTTCTCTAGAGGATCTTGGGGATGTATCATTCTTCCTAGGAATACAGATATATAGAACCCCTAATGCCCTACATTGTAGTCGGGAGACATATATCAAGGATCTTCTCCATTGTGCACGAATGAGTAATTGCAAACCAGTGTCCACACCTATCCCAACTAACACAACATTTTCTTTGTATGAGGGAGTACCTTTAGGTGATTCGTCTGAATAAAAGAGTATTGTCGGAGCTCTCCAATACTGTACTTTAACTCAACCAGACATGTACTTTACCATAAATAAGCTCTATTAATTTCTTCATGCTTTAACTACACAACGTCTCCAACTAATGAAATGTGTTCTTAGATATCTAAAAGGGATACAAACTTATGGTATAAGTATCATAGCTCATCCAAATCTACTCTGTTTTATTATGCAGATGCTGACTGGGCAAGCTGTCATGATGATGGAAATTTCACAGGTGTCTTTTCCTTGTTCCATGGTCCCATCCTCATCTATTGGTCAACAAGTAACCAAAAGGTGGTCTCTCAGTCATCAACCGAAGCGGAATATCGCTCTTTAGCCAATTTGGCCACAGAGATATCCTAGCTACTATCTGTCTGTAGAGAACTTTAACTAGTTTGTAAACTGCCACCAACTATTTATTATAATAATCTAAGTGCTCTCCACTTAGCAGCCAACCCAATTTTTCATGCTGGGACCAAACACATAGAAATAGACTACTACTTCGTCAGAGACTAAGTTATGAAAGGACATCAATGGGTAAATTATGGCCATCTTCAGATCAAATAGCATATCCTCTCACCAATGCTCTACCCATTCAAAGATTTCTAGATCTCAGACCCAAGATTATTGTCGTTCCTAGACCAGCTAGTTATGTAAATACATATTGTTTCATACAGTAATTTGTTATAACAGATCACATGTGTACAACTATAGGATTCTTCTAGAATAATATCAATATATGACGTGTACTATTCTTCCTTCCCATATAAAAGGAGCTACTGTACTCCTTCCGATTCATTAAATATTATACATAACAATTTGTTTCAAGCATTACTCGCTTTCTTCTCAATCACAGCTAAAATTTTAATTCTAGAGTTCCTCGTAGATTCTTTTTGGTTGTAGAACCATTATTAAAGGATTTTAAAATGTGTTCATCAATAACTATAATAGAATCATTACCGCCTTTAATTTTATCACTAATTACTTGATTCATTTGCACAAATAACCTAGAAAGTAGATCATGAATCTCAGAAATAGCAAGAGTATCTTAGCTATTTTTATTTCCTGTTGTTGATTGAAACTATCAACGCGAGTTCCATAATCATTAAGAAAGGTTTTGAGTGTTACCTAATTCTAATCTATAGTGATAGGGTCCTCTAGTAGTGGAATCTGATCATTGACAATGGACAGTTTAGTGGACCTTGAAGCTTTTAGACCTTTGCCTTATTTCTTTACCATAGCTCGAGTTCTAGCATTGATGGTTGGTTAAGGAACGGTTAACTCCGATATTAGTGATTTGATGTCTTAATTTTAAGATTTTTGATTAAGTTTGATAGAATTCTTAACGTTTAATCTATCACTCATAATTTGGAGGATTGGGTTTTGAAAAGAATAACTTTTGAAATTTATGATGCTGGATTAGGTTTAATCTGAAAGGAAATGATAGGAATTATAGTGAGAGAAGTAAATAAAGGGAGAAGTATTCTTCTTGCCATTAGATATATATGGTACAATATATAGTAAGCTCTCCCCCTCTATTTAACAAATCTCACTCTTTTAAACCATTTTTCTAGATTTAAGCATCTGGTATCACCTGGCTACAGAAAGAAAAGGACATAAATCTAAGCTAGATGTTATTTACGTTACTTAATGGTCCCAACTCTTCCAGGTGCTTCTCGAAGATATTCCTTTAGGGCTCGGTTGGGTCTGGCAAGAGGATTTCTAGTGTTAGTGGGACTGTGGGTCTAAGAGATAAAGGTAAGAAGCTTGTGGTGGTTAAGGGGGTTGGGAGGTTTGGTAGTAAGAAGGGTCAGTTTCGGAATGGGCCTGTTGTAAGTAGGTCTATTTCCGAGGGTGCAATGGTTGTAATTAGGAGAAAGGAGGCTTTGGAGGTTGGACAACGTTCTGGGCCGAAAGTAAAGGGTATGGTGTCTGATGCATCAGACCAGATCTTGGTCGGGGCGACTCAGGTTCTTAGCTTTTCGTCAGCGGGGATGCCTGTGTTGCCGGTGATTGATAACGTTGGTAGTGGGGTGGTGGCAAAATTTGTTTCAAATGTACCGAAACCCCCTGACCCCATTGCTGGTGACCTCATTGTGTGTGAGGAACCAGTGGTAACTTCGGAAGCTTTGGCTAACAAAGTTGATTGTGCGGTGATTGAAGCGGTTTCGTCGGAGACCGATGATGATATTTCAGATGATAATAGAGATTGTGGTGGTCGCTATCAGAGTCGAAGCCCACCTAGAAAGTTGTAAGATTCTGGCTCTTTCTTTTAATATATTTTTAATGGATTTAAAAATCATTCAGTGAAATTGTGGTGGAGCTGCGAAGAGGGGTTTTTTGACCCATGTAAGAGAATTATGTCATCTTTATTGTCCAGACATTCTGATTATTGTAGAGCCTCGAATTTCGGACGACAGAGCGACTAGGGTGGCAAAGAAGGTAGGTTTTTCTAACTTCTTCCTTTCTCATTTTGTTAGTTTTGAGGGTGGTATTTGGTTGTTTTGGAATGAGAATGTTTGTGATAAACGTTTGCTACGGATGGATACTCAGTTTATTCATTTTTTATTTGTTGTTAGGGGGAGTAATAGTTGGTTTCTTACTGCGGTGTATGCTAGTCCTATTCATAGTAAACGAGATTTTTTTCTGGTCTCAGATGTACGATATTGTAGATTCTGTAGATGGGCCTTGGTTGTTATTTGGTGATTTTAATGACATTACATATGTCCATGAGAAAAAATGGGATGATTTACCATCTGTTGCTAACTGTAGTAGGTTTTTATGACATTGGAACTATTGTTCCCTTATGGATTTGAGTTGTATGGGTTGTCAGTTTACTTGGACACGCTTAATTGATAGAATTAGTGTTATACAAGAATGTTTGGATCGGGCTTTGTGTAATGTTGGTTGGCAGCTGAGATTTCCTGAAGCTTCTGTTATGTCTTTGTCTCGACTTGCTTCTTATCATTTTCCTCTACTATTGTCTTTGAGTGGTTTCTCTTCCTTTCTTTTGGAGAGGCCGTTCCGATTTGAGGCTGTTTGGACTTTACGGGAGGATTTTAAGCAAGTTGTTTCATCGACATGGTTTAAGCCTCATGATTCTATTTCTGGTGCCCTTTTGTCGGTTCAGAAACAAGGTGTTCATTGGAATAAGGAGGTTTTTGGTAATATTTTTAAGAATAAGAGGGTTTTACTAAAGCGAATAAAGGGTGTTCAGTTGGCTATTAAGAATCACCCCTCTTCTTCTCTTTTGTTGCTTGAAAAAGACTTGTTATGCCAATATGATTTATGTCTGAAATAGGAAGAGATACTTTGGTTTCAGAAGTCTCGTGCTGCCTGGATCAAGGATGGTGATCGATGTACTAAGTATTATCATGCGATTACTAGGGTTCGTCGGAGACAGAATAAAATTGAATGTTTAAAGAATGATGCTGGGGAGTGGGAGTCTGATCCAGCTTTATTAAAGGATATGGCAGTGGGGTTCTATGAGAAGTTGTTCTCGAATGATGGGGTTTTTAATACGGTGGGTTTTGCAGGTTTGAATTTTCTTCGGTTATCTGAGATGGCAATTGAAGATATGTTGAAAAATGTTACTCGGGAAGAAGTTTGGTTGGCTGTTTCAAGTATGGGTTCTTATAAGGCCCCGAGGCCGGATGGTTTTCAACCTATATTTTTAAAGAAGTATTGGGATGTGGTTGGTGAAGAGGTTTTCCAGTTTGTGTCTCAAACTTTTAATTCTGGTGTGATGGATGCTCAGGTTGCTAAGGGTTTTATTGTGCCTATTCCTAAGGTTCATGCTTTAGAATCGCTTTCTCAGTTTCGATCTATTGCAGTTTTTAATGTGTTGTATAAAGTGGTTATGAAGGTTTTGTCGAATCGTTTAAAACCTTTTATTGATGGCTTGGTTGCCCCGTTCCAGAGTAGTTTTATTCCTGGTCGTACCATTGCTGATAATATTATTATTATTCAGGAGCTACTGCATTATTTTAGGAGGTCTAAAAGTAAAGTGGGCTATTTTGCGTTGAAAGTTGATTTGGAGAAGGCCTATGATAGGGTCAATTGGGACTATCTGTGGTTTGTATTGTAGGTCTTTGGTTTTCCTTCTCGGTGGGTTAATTTAATTTTAAGTGCTCGTTCTTAGTATTCATTGGCTATTCTATGGAACGACAGCCCCTCTGCATCATTCTCTGCAACTCGAGGGATTCGCCAGGGAGATCCAATTTACCCTTATTTATTTGTTCTTTGTATAGAAGATTTGACTATGCTTATTCAGAGAGTACTGATGAGTAGAAAATGAATTCCGGTTAGGGCATCTAATGGTGGGCCAGGCATTAGTCATTTACTTTTTGGTGATGACTTGCTGATTTTTGGTAAGGCTTCAGCTAAACAGGTTAAAGTGGTCCGTGAGGTGTTGGATGTGTTCTGTATGACGAGTGCGCAGAGGGCTAATCTTTCTAAGTCAAGAATTTATTTTTCAAATTCTATTTCTCAAGTTATGAAATCCTGGCTACAATAGTCCCTGGGAGTAGCAGTTACTTCTGACTTGGGCAAGTATTTGGGTGTTCTGTTGTTGCATGGTCGTACTTCAATTGCTCATTAAAGGCATATTGTGAGTTCGGTAGAGACTAGGCTGGCTAATTGGTGTTCTAAATTTCTGAGTCCCGCTAAGAAGGAAGTGCTTATTAAGTCTTCTATTTCTTCACTACCAATTTACACGATGCAAACAGTTTGGTTACCTTCCTCTATTTATGGTAATTTAGATCGTTTGGTTTGTGATTTTTATTGGGGTTCCTCGTCGGATAGACGTAGATGCATTTGGTTGGTTGGAATTGGCTTATTCGACCAAAGAGATATGGTGGTCTTAGTTTCAAAAGTTTTAGAATGATGAATGTTGTTTTGTTGGGTAAGTTGGGTTGGAAGTTATTTTTGAATGATTCTACTTTATGGGTGGAGGTGTTACGTTGTAAATATTATAATGGCGGGTCTATTCCCTTTTTTGCTAAGGGTTCAGATTCCAGTTTATGGAATGGGGTAGTTAAAAGTTTTGAATTGTTGTTTCCTCTTTCGGTTTGGAGGGTTGGTGATGGTTCTCAAATTAGTCTTTGGTTTCATAATTGGTACTGGGGGGTCCTTTGGTGGATCATATAGATGGCTTGACAGTAGGGGAAGAATATTTTCGGGTAGTGCATATAATTAATGATGGTTCTTGGGATTTTTCGGGCTTACGTTTTGCCATTTCGGATCATCTCAGGGAGATTATTCAGGCAATTCATTTGCCTTTGTTTACTTTGGTGTAGGATAATATGTCTTGGAGTTTTTCTCCGCATGACGCATTTTTGGTTCGAGCAGCTTATAAAGCACTTCTTTTGGAAAAGGTGTCTAATGTTCCTATTTTGTCTATTTTCTCTTAGTTGTGGAAGGTGGCTGGTCCATCGAAATTGAAATATTTCTTGTGGTTACTTGGGCACTCTTGTCTTCTGACAAATTCTTTGAGGTTCTCGTGGGATTTAGCTACTTCTAATTTATGTGAAATGTTCTCTTTATATGCTGAGTCTCCTTTGTATTTGTTGCGTGATTGTAGTCGTGCAGTTGCATGGTAGCAGCAGTGGGATGTTCCTGTTGATTTTTTTACTGCGGCGAATTTGGTTGATTGGCTAGCTTTGAATCTGCGTGCTCATACTATAAGTCCTTTTGGTCACATTGGTTTCTGGCAAGTATTTGGTAGTATTGATCTTTCAAAAGGAGTATCTTTCCTTAGCAATTTTGAATGGTTGTGTCTTTAAAGTTGCAATAGATATGTCTTTGACTTCTGTTTCAACACCGAAGCTTCATGGTGTGAGGCGTTGGATTGGTTGGACTGCGCCGTCATCTGGTTGGGTGAAGTTGAATTGTGACGGCAGTTTTATTGTTAATCCTGGGCTGACTAGTGATGGAGGGTTTTGTTACGTGATTCATTTGGTCATTGGCTAGGAAGGTATTCGTTTCGAATTAGTGTTTCAACTATCTTAGTGGGGAGTTATGGTCCATTCGAGATGGTTTGATTTTTGCGTGGGATCACAGTTTTCGACAAGTCGTTGTAGAATCTGATAGCATGCAGGCGGTGCGGATGGTGACTTGTGGTGTTATCTCTTCACATCCCCTACCTGTTTTGGTTGTAGATATTCAAGTTTTACTTGCTAGGAATTGGAGTTGCTCTATTAGGCATGTGCTTCGTGAAGGTAATTTTGCAGCAGATTGTCTGGCTAAATTGGGTCATGGCATTGCTTCAAATTTTCAAGTTTGGGATGATATTCCTGAAACCCTCTCCTTGATTGTATAGGCTGATGCCTGTAGTATTTCTTTTATGAGGTAGTTTTAGTTTTCTCTTAGTTGTAACCCAAAAAAAAATCAGCGATAGGTCATAACTAGTAAACTATAGTTTCTTGCATATCTTAGCTAAGCCACAAAAGGAATATCTAAAGATAAACCGCCTAATATATTTTTTTAATGGGAAGGTAAAAAAAAATATTAATATGCAATTAGTATGGTTGTACAGAAATAATGATAATGGACTAGACTAGGTTGGGTCTGCTAGTTAGGATGTAGTCTAAATCTAGTCTGGATTTGATCATACAATTTGAATTTATTCGAACCGTCCAAAATTAGGTTATTTTAGTATAATTTCCTAAAATAATGTCCATCTTTAAATTATGTTTATTAAATAAATTACTTATGAAATAATAATAGGAATAAAAATAATTTGTTATGATTTAAAATTAATAAACTTGATTCATTAATTTTAAAATTAATTTCAGAATTTTTATTTAAAAAATTTGAACTTCGTGGCTTGATTTGACTTCACCTTAAACACGTCGAACTTTTTATATTCAAAAGGAGTTTATTATATGAACTGATAGGTGAAAAATGGGGGTACTTAGTTGATAGGTTTGGGAAGGAGTTAATGGGTATGTAATGAAAAGTGAGTGGTTGGTTGTTGATTATGATTATAGGGGTAAT
>JANPWU010000006.1:3686348-3698473 GCA_024707465.1 Erythroxylum daphnites
ATATGATTTTAGCATTGAGTTATTACAAACAATTCTCAAAATGTTTTTATTTTTAAAATGATTTTAAGTTTAAATGTCAAATGAATCTTTTTATATAATAATTAAAATGTCTTATAAAAGTCAAGAAATTAAAATCCATTTATAATAAGTGAAAAGTTTGATTTTTATTTAAAAATTAAAAATTAAAAATTGTTTTTAATTTATATCATATTTATAATTAGATAATTATTTGATAATTTAATTATATTTTACTCGATAATTAATTACAAAGAGTTACTTTCAATGACATCTTAAATTATATTATGAGAGATTTTGATAAATTAAAGTAAAATAAATTTATTAAAATCGTTGTATATATGATATTTTTGTTTCAAAATTATTGGTTTCTTTTGAACTGAAAATTCATATTTGAACTAAAAATTTATATTCATTTCAATACGTAGTTTGCGTTAATTTAAATTATATATTAAAATTTTCCAACGTAGTATAAAATTATTTTAAACTAAATTATCATTTAGTACGTTATAAATTTATTTGAAAAATATAATTATTTAATATAAAATTAAATTGTACTCATATAAAAAATTTATTATATAATTATACAATAAAATACAACAATTACATGTTCATAATTTTATCTTATTTTATTAATTTATGGCTTTATTTTTCTTCATTTTTTCCAATATCTTTTTAGCGTGTATAGTTATTGGTTATTTTCCCTTCGTTATAGGTTTGTCTACTTTCAAAGATGGATAGAAATGCCAACAGGCGTAAAAAGTATGCTAAAATGCTAGAAAATAAAAAACGTGAGCTTCTACAGTGGCGTCGAGAAGCTTATGTTGCAAAAAAAGAGTAATGCCACTCTATCTCTTTTTGGTCGTGGAAATAAGAGATGTAAAACTGATATGTCCAAGATGATAGATAATTTAGATCGACCTAAGTTGTTTATAGGAGAACATCGGTGTCAACCAGATCGTGATCAACCTGTTTATTCTACCATTAATAACATTACTGTAGATGGTCAACTGTTTCTTCATCCATCCAGTAGTCAATTGGTATAAAATCCATCTATTGATTTTAGCGTGGATGATGTCAGTATGAATCATTCCTCTCTTCGGTTTGGGGGAAGTTGTCGATACTGAATTAGCAGTTGAAGTGTCTAATAATATGCATCATAATTTTGATTATCTAAATATATTGAAATAACTATGTTATCAACAAATTCGCAGACTATCCAAAATAAAATTTTTGGCACGAGTAATTTAACAATCGCAAAAGCAAAACACCAGAAAATAAAGCACCGACGTTTGATAACGCAGTTCGGCCAACTTGCCTATGTCTGCGGGGGCCCTCACCCAGATTAATTTCTTTCACTGTAGTTCACAAAAATTACACAAGATTGATATAACCCTAAAGATCCAATCTATGTAACCGACCCGCAACCTAACTACCCGTGAAAAATCTTCACGCCCAATAATACGATCGACTCGTGTTAACCTCGTCAGAGAATTTTCCTAACTACTTTACTCAACCAAAGGAACAATTAAACCCAGTAAAAGAAAAAACTCCAGAGCAGAAATTTCCCACAGACATAAACAGAACACTGCACATGTTCTTCATGCAACCATCAACATTAACGTCACCTTTGTACAGCACTAATCAACCACATCATGAACTCAGAACAATACAGCAACACTCCAACACCGTGGACTACTTGTTAGATCTGAATATTTAAAGTGAGTTGCACCAAGAAGCCAACCACATCAGCTCAATAATAAATCAACCAAAGAGAACGAAAGCAGCAGCCCTTGAAGTCAGTTTTTCATCAGCGGTTCCTCACACACCAAAGACAGAGCAAAGAATCTGCAAATCAAGAATACCCTACGCAAGTTCCACGTCAGCCAAGAAAACAAAATCACAATGTCCATTATTCACGCAATCTACTCAATTTCCTTTTGAAGAGTCCTTTTCAAATAAGGATAACATTAGATAAGCAATCAACGTCCAAAAGTTACTTCCAATTCTAATCCACTTTCCAATTTCAACATAATACCCAATTACCAATTTAGGCACATCAACAGAAGTTATGAGGAAAAATCTCGTGTCCAATTAAAATGTCAAAAATAAAAATAAAATTAAGATATATTAAAAAAATAAATCCTAACATATATCTTCCTCTTTTGTTCTATCCACCTCAATGGCATCTGTCGAGGATCAAGGTATAAATCTTCTTAGCTATATTCTTTCTAGTTTTCTATTATTATTGCTCCTCAAAGTGATCAACCCTTTTATAAATCTTTTTAGGGATAAACCATCTTCGTTCTTAGTCAAAATTTGTGTTCCTAAAGGACTGTCCTACTGAATCTCTACAGCTTCCTGTTGTTCCCAGCTATGAGCATTGTGATGCGAAAAGATTCTATTTAGAGCCCCCATCATTTTGTTGTTCGTCAGGAGAGATTTTCATTGTTGCTTCTCAAATGTCATATGCTCTATAATGATTATTTATTGATGAAGATGAAGAGTATGAGCATTTCAGGAAGAATGTTCATACATATAATAATAATGTGGCTTTTATTTCTTATGGAGCTAGGTATGATGGAGAATTAACAAAAAATAAGAAAGGTGTTTATACATTTCGTGTTCAAAGTCAAGTTTATCATTTCCTTGACAGTTTAGTTTCGATAACTAATAGAGTGTCTAATATCCAACTCTATTTTTTCAATATTAATGAGGAACTTACAAGAAGGACAAAAAGTTGTGATAAATTTGGTGAGGATACATTAAAATTGATTATAACAGTCCTAGAACATAATCCCTATGCTAAGTTCTTCAGGAGTCTTAGGGATATTTCAACACTTGACAATCATACAATAGTCTTGAGGTGTTATCCTGGCCTTGATCAACCTGTATACAATCTTCCTACTACATCACAAGTAGCTACTACATGGATTGAGGCAAATGATGAAAGGGTTGATAAATCTCCACACATCCAAGTCTATAGTCATTCAGGCACAAGTTATAGAATCCAATCTTACTATGTCTGTTATAATCCCTTTTAATATCCTCTTTTATTTCCTCGTAGTGAATCTAGATAGCATCATGGAATTAAGCGGTTGTTTTCAAAGAGAATGAGGAACACTGCTTCAAATGAGGGATGTGAAGTTAATGTCAATTCTTTTATTGATCCATCTTATCTGTTTAATATGGAGAATACAGGCAAGTTTTTCTTTTCCTATTTCATTTTTATAGTGTTGTCTAACCTTATGCTTTTATTTATTCAATTTGTTTGTATAATTTTTGGTTGTTGGTCAACAATGCCATAAAGATGGCACTATTTCTTCTAGAGAGTATTATTGTTATAGGCTCCAAATAAGAGAACATGAACTGTCAATGCTACTCCATAGCTTAAGGCTACTTCAGCAATTTGTTGTGGGTGCTTATATAAAGAATGAAACATCTAGACTTGATTTCTATAGAAAGAGACAAAATAAGATAAGGGAAAAGATATTGCAGGGTATTTTGGATAGTATTGCCATCGGTCAAAGTGAAGGTTATCAATTTGGCCGTCGAGTTGTGCTCCCAGCTTCATTTGTCGGTGGTCCAAGAGACATGAAACATCGTTATCTTGATGCAATGGCTTTAGTACAGAAGTATGGTAAACCTGACATTTTTCTCACCATGACTTGCAACCTAATGTGGAAGGAGATTCAAGATAACCTTAAGTTTTATGAAAAGCCACAAGATAGGCCTGATTTATTGGCTAGAGTTTTTAAAGCTAAATTTGAGATCCTTAAAAATGAACTAATCAAGAAATAGATCTTTGGAGAGGTTTTTCCAAAAGCGTGGCTTGCCTCATGCTCATTTGTTGATGATACTTAAGCTGCATTCTAAATTACTTAATCCAGAATCTTATGACCAAATCATATCTGCTGAAATAATAGACCCTGTTCAAAATTTGCGTTTATATTCTCATCTCATTAAACACATGATCTACGGTCCTTGTGGTTATATGAACAAAGACAACCCTTGCATAAGAAATGGTGTCTGCAAGAACCATTATCCTTAAAATTTTGCTCCTTTAATTGTCCATAGCGAAGATAGTTATGCATGTTATAAAAGGAGAGATGATGGCCGAAAAGTAAAGATTTGTAAGTATAAAGTTGATAATAGATGGGTGGTTCCTTATAGTCTATACCTTTTGCTTCTCATTAATTGCCATATAAATGTTGAAATATGTTCTACTGTTAAGCTTGTTAAGAATTTCAGGTGCTGCATTATCCACATGGTTTGATTCTGCAATTCTCTTTGATCCGCCAATACAAGAAGTTACAGATTTTAAAAATTGGTGGTCCCACATTTGTCATCTTTACTTTTCCAACAAACAAACTTCTGTACACATTTTTAGATGTTTTTATTCTTATGCTTATAATTACCTTTTATCCAAGGCCCATCAAAATAATAAGCAACTAAAAGACATTGTTACCCAACAAGCTTAACTCAAATATGATCCTGATGTATCTTTTGGATCAAATAAAAAAATTTTAAAGATCATTTTCCTAAAGTCCACTGACAAGGTACATACATTTTATATTCTACAGTGAACTTTCTTTCTCACCTATTATATATCTAATTTCAATAATCCAAACAAACATCTATTTGTATCTTTCCAGAAAGCATGGATTAAAGCTCGTATTTCCTTTCAACATAATCTGCAAAAATATTGGTATATAAGCTGCAAAAAATGTTTTCGCTCGACCACAACTATATATGGGGTTACATTTCTTGCAAGGAGAAACATCCAGCTAAACCTAGGTTCAAAACATATCCTAATGTGATTTTAACACATTCCTAAGATACTTATACGTTAACTTAAATTTAAGATCATTCATATTAATTCTAAATACAATTTTTTGATATTATTTTTTTATTCAACGGTACATCTTCTCATTTACTTTCCTTTATAAATGTAGATGTCGATATGAAGTTGATTTGACTGACAACACAAGAACTTTCACAACATCCATTTTTGGTGAACTTGCTAAAAATCTCTTGAACTTCAATGCAGTTGAAACTATGCAGTATTACAACCAGGTTATATTTTTATAATTATTACAAATAAAAATACATTTGATTTTTTATGACATCTTTATTATATGACTACTGATCTACATTTTTCTCTTTGGTAAAAAGAGTATTGAACTTCCTCTCGATAAGGTCCATGATAAACTGAAAATAAAAACCTTTTTCGTTTATATCAAACCTGTTTACATGCAATCATCAGACGGAAGGCAACGCTTCACTATTATTTGTTACCACTAGATTGATGATTCTGAATTAGAGGAAGGCTCAACTTCAAGCGAAAAAGAAATGAGACTCACAACTATTTCAGGTACTTATCATTATTTATTGAAACATTTTTTCATATTTATATTCATCAAACTATTCCAACTCTCTTTTTTCTTCACCCCTCACAACCAAAACTATTGATAACTTCAATTTTCTAACTGATGATTGCACCAAAAACCACAATCATGAATTCTAAACACACTTCGCGATAGCTAAATATATGCCTTTCGTTAAAGATTCATTATTACTAGCATTTTACATCTCGCCCTTTTAACTACTTCATAATATTTACTTCTAGACATTTTATATAACTATATTTTAACGTACACTGATTCACCTTTATGGTCATTTTTATCTCTTATCAGTTCCTATGTACAAATTATATAATTGTCTATTTTTTTGTATTTATTATGTTTTTTCTCATATTTCTCATATTTTAATTTTTCCTTCCACCTCAAACTAACCTCTACTCATATACTTTGGTTTTTTATATTTTCAGAAGACATTCTTGTTTCTTCTTCAGGAGTTAGACAGTGCCTTGACAAAAGATTCAAAGAAATTGAACCAGAACTGACGCCAACCTCAAATGTTCCTGTTGATGACCGCAACAAAAAGCTCAAATTATCTTACTTTTCACCATATCTAAGACAACCTAAACATGTAACTTTTACTGATAATTAATTAAAGTTGCTACCTCATAAGGTAAACTAGAAACTTATAAATAACTTGACCTATTATTTGCTTTTTTTCATATCCTTCCCCTCCTTTTTACCATTTATCTTGCCCCTTTGCTTAAATAGACTTTCGCATGATCCAAAAATAATTGTCCAATATATTTAGCACATTCTAGTTCAACTGGTCATTATCGTTTTGTAAATCTCACCACATATCTGTGCAGTGAGCACCTGCTTTTTAAAGTACATCAGAGAGGCTGCAAACAGTATGTACCCGTCACTCCGTCTCAAATTTAGTCAATATTTAAATCTTGGTAGATGTCTGATTTAAAAAGAGGAAATTAAATTGTGATCCTCATACTTAACTGAACCTATTGAACTGGATGCTGGGCATTTTTTAGCCCTTTGGGCTAAATACACCAGGCCACAACTTTTAGCCCCCGAAACGTCTTATATATGCACATGCTCAGACTTGTACGGCTGATCCAACAAATTGACACACAATGATACAACAAGTGGTCTCCTGCTTCATAAGGAAAAATAAGCTTCCCAATTTAACCTATAATGAAGATGTGATTTATAAAGATTACATCACCAGAGCTTCCATTCTGTTATTTGTATCTTTATGCTGTGTACATGTGGTATGCAATGACAAAAATCCAACTACAGAGATCACAGAATGAAAGGCAATGGAAGGATGCATCAAATTTAAGGATGGAAGTTAAATAGTAAAGAATGCCTAATCTCCGAGGGAACACATCTGAAACCTTGATTAGAGGTCGATGGGTTGGCCGTATATCAACAAAAACCACCCAGAGGGTATGATGATGACAGTTCATTTGACATCCAACAGCTTTCAAAAGGCATTCCCCGGAGCCCAATCATTTATCAATAGCGAGTAAATGAAATGAATCATTATGCCTTCTGTTCATATGTGTTCTCAAGAACTTGAACTCCTGGCCCATATATCAAACGACAGCGATCACTGAATGAACCAATCATTCGGGAGACTACCTCCTTGAAAAACATAGACGCCACCTGTCAACCAAAGTCATTGCAGAAATCAGGAGATTATCTAGTTATATGGAGTAGAATTATATGCCAGCCATGCTCAAGAGGAGCAACAGTTGATGTATAAATGACTTTATACTATATTCTGATGATGGATTTGAAGGAGAAAAAAATATTATCATTTCAAGCAATATAGTATGTATTATCCTACTCACTCAGAAGGCCTTGTTCTTCCCAAACATCACACCCTAGTCCATCAATACTGGAAGGGTTACAAAAGCCACATCATCTAAAGCCTATCTCTAAAATGGCTCTACTTGTTACTACAAGCTTGGATATAGTGTTCCAACATTTCTTTAGTTCCAAGAACCATACCATAGAAATTATTTTTACTTCATTAATTCGTCCGTAATGAGGTAAAGAAGGTTCATTTTCACAAAAACACTGTTTGACTAGGTAGTTATATTATATCCACATACAAATTATGCTTCTCAAAAACTCACTTCCTCTTCAAGTATCTGCATTTGACACTTTAATTATGGATATGATCCTCAACATTCCAAACTAAGGAGAATTTATCATAATATGATCTAATCTTCAAATAAAGTTCAAAACATGTTAGAATATAAATCCTATCCAACTTATAATCTTGCAGTTTGAGCAACAAAAACTATCAAAATCCTAAAATGTTGAATTGAGCTTGCATAATGACCTGAAAGGATAGGTGAAAGGGTGAAAGGTGCTATAAACATACATTAGTACTTGGAAATTTTGACAAAGAAAGCAAATTTCCTAAGTCGATATAATGCTGGTGTGCCATAATGCTTCATTGGAAGATCCATATCTCAAATTTCAAAATGTTCACAAAATCAGGTCATAAACTTATAAATATGCAACTTATACCTGTCTGTAAAGTGGTGACTGGAACTTAAAATCTACCAAAAAATAAAGGTCACAAGTGCCTGGTACTGGCCCTGTGTTGAATTCCCAGATGTTTATTAAATGATCGAAAAGGGAACTCTCTGATGATGTTGTCTGCAAACAATGTAAAATAATAAATAAGGCCTCGAAAACCTGAATCAATAAAATGTTGAGATGCACACTAAAACAAAGAACAGTATATTACATTAAGAAACAAGGGCAGTTTCCTTCATGAAACAGATTCTAGCATAACAGAAAGGCATAATATTCAGAAAGTCATCTAATCAAGGACATTTAATCAACTACCTTGTTGCTGCCTCGCTTTGAAAATTGAACTTCAAATTCATTTTAAAATTAAAAATGAAGCACATCCTCTACACAAACGAACCCAGACACAAAATCTTGATAGCCCTAGTCTGCTCTGCTTTTCAAAGGATAGAGTTTTCAATTTGTATCATCACATTGCTCTATAGCTTTAACTTCCACAATGCAAGAACCGCTAAAATCTCAGCTAACGTTCATATCCCCAACCGGCTCATTTTACCAATGGCTAAACCAGAGTATGGCGGCCAATAATAGGTCATACGTTCAGTTGCATAATTCACGTTAGAAGAAAATTAATCTCTACAGCTAGATGTCTAAATAAAGCATGTCAAACAAATAGATTACCTTTATGCGTTTTGGTCTTTCTAATTCTACATGAGAAATGTAGCTCTCAACCAGAAACTTAAAACCAATCTCCAACTCAGCATCAAACGATCCATCCGGAAATCGTCTTATTATCTCAGAACGCTGACACCAAGGAACAAATCCATGATACAAATCAACTGCCGCAACTACATCAAACAACTGATTTGGAGAGTACCTGCACAGCAACGTTTATATTTTACCTCTCCCTAAAACAAAAGACCGAATTTTAATAAAATAAACGCAAAACAAATTCATTGATTAGTGACTAAAAGAAAAAGGGACAAAGGAGAAAAATTTTACCCCAAAACGCGCCTCTCTTCGTAAACCTTGGACAAAACACCGCCTTCTTCGCCATCACCGCAACCAAGAAAGCGTCTTTTCTGAACGATAGCATTTGGGTTATTGTGAAAGCTCCCTAACGTGAGATTAAAATCCTTTTGGTTATCAATTACTTGGTGATTGAAAGACGGACCACCACCGATGTTAGTCAGGCACCGAATCTGATAGAGCTTGTGCGCATAGCTTTTGGCTGGGAAAATGAACTGCTTGGCTCCATTCTTACGCGTCATTAGGTTGAGGACGGTCCGTGAGGTTGCCATGAACGGCGGCATTTAAAATACTTGCAATTACAGACCCCAATGTTGTAAGAATGAATAAGCCTTGAAGCCAAATAAGAAATGAAGAAGAAGAAGAAAAGTAGTATAATCAGAGCATGGAAACCCTAACAAATTTGAGGAAGAAGAAGATGATACCTTATAGAGAGATAGTTAAGGCGCGAATGGGGAATGCGAAGAAGAGGAGGAGAAGAAGTTAGGGATTTGAATCAACAACAGTCTGAGAAATGTCAAAGCTCATTTGCCTGCTTTGATTTTTCTGCACGTGTCTGACTATGCTAAAGCCGTTGCGTATTTGAGTCATTTTGATGGTTTTCAACTTTTCATGGTCCTTGTTGGCTGCTTTCCTTCTAATTTCCCTTTGTTTTTATATTTTAAGTTTGTAATAATATAATTTAAACATTATATTCCTTATTTTTAACATTAATTTTGATTTTTTATATAATAATTATTACTTTAATCACTAATTCTTGTATTATTTATGTAAAACGTTTTTTTAATAAAACTAAAAATTAAAGTTTAAAATATAATTTAAAATATTTTTACCTATTACAAATTTAAATAAAAATTAAGTATTTTTACAATTTTAGTTTTAAAAAATTATTAATTTATTAAAATTAACCGATTAATTAATAAGTAATCAATTTTTAACTATAAAAATTATTAAAATAAATCGAACAAAAAAGTTAAAAAACTTTTAAAAAAAAGTTGCAACGATTTAAAATTTTTACGATTAAATCGGCTCAACCGGTTAGGCTTTTTAATCATTAATTAAAATTATTTCTTACAAATTAAATTTTATTTAAGGAATAATTATCATTTAAGGATAGATATTTTCATTATTTATGATATGAGGTTAAAATGATAGAAACAGGCAAACAGCAAACGAAATACTATACTATACACAACTCATATCCCTGTACACAACCTGAGCATGAACTTTATAGCAACTATGTCAGTTTCCTGATATGCTAAGCATCATATATAAACTATACACAAAAAGAACAAACTAAAAGATTCGTAGCTACTAATAGTGATTTCTCTATCTAACTCTTCTTTGGATGCAACAAATCGAAGCGAATGTTTTGATATTCTACTTCAGTTGCTTCGTGGTTAAAAATCTGTGACACAAGCCAGCCAAGCTAACCAAGCTCCACTCGGTGGTGTCAGCTCTTCATTAGGGTGCAGAAAAGCACCTCTTAGCAGAATCACTTGTCGGGAGGCTTCCCATTTGGGACAACCTGCAGTAACAATTGATAGAGTAAGGATGGTAGTAGTCCAGAAATTATTGTGAGACAAAGTTAAATTAGGTCATTACCTGATCACTACTGGAAGCATCAGTTCTTGAAGTTCTCATCCTTTTTGAACAAGAATTACTTGCCTTCTCAGTTTCAACATCTCTATCCACGAAGTTCTGATCTGATACTTCTACGAGAACAAGAACAAAGAAAATTGTTTTAAAAGCAAGACAGTAAGTTAAGAATCAGAATGGTGCCATTCTCTCCATAAAAAAGGTATTAGAACCAGAAGTATTATAGATATCTATAACAGAAAGATCATTTTTCAAACTTAATTCAATCATATATGAAAGAAAACATTTAAATCAATCGGAGGGATTGATTCTTTTGCTATTAGTCGAGCAAATATACGTTTTTAAAGAACTAACTCAGTGCACAAGGCTCCCTATTTTACGAGGGTTGAAAAGGGGTCATTAATTGTACCCAACTTTTCCTTTATATTTTACAAAGAAGTTATTTTCATGACTTGAACCGTGACTTTCTGGTCACAAAAGAGTAACCTTACGTTTCTAATAACTATAAATTAAGGCTCTAATTGTATTGATGTAATTGATACAAGTCTAATTATTTTAAATTACACAGTGCTATCCGAGAAGGAGTTTGGAAGTATCATACAAGTAAAAAGTAAACATAGAACACAGAATCAACCAACCCAATAAACACTTGTAGAAGTTAAGAAATAGAATTAAACAAGAAGAAGGCTAATATGTCAACTTTTGAGAAACAAACCAAAAATTCTGCTGAGAGTACCTTTGCTGCAATCAACTAGCTCGTGCTTATAGGAGAACGAGTGAGGTAAACGACAACTCTTTGAACTTGCTGCTGACCCGCAAGAAGTTGCCATCTTGCCATTTAAATCGAATTTTGGACTTTTGGATGCAGACGTCTCCAGGAGATCAGGAGATCCCACAGCTTGAGGTTTCCTTACAGACATAAAGCGTTGAATCCACGTATTTGCCAGATGATCACGGGATTCTTCTTTCATATTTCGTTGTGCTTGAGTCCTCTGATAATTCATTTTCTGCCATCAGCCATGTCAAAGAACCTTAAACTTGAATATATTTTAGACAAGGTACAGGACAACACATCAAAAACCAAACATATAAAGAGAATCCAACAAAAGGGGGCATCTTCCAACCTGACCAGAATGATTACAACCGCTACAATGAACTCGTCGGTATAACTTTGGATCTGATGCTTCCTTCTGCAAGCGCCAGCCCTGTAGATTCATAGATTTATACAGTTGGGTGACGAATGATGTTTCCATGGATTTAAGATAAAGGCTATGTTTCTCATCTGTCCATTCTGTGGACATAGATTTCGTGACTGCTGAACCCTGCACAACACATTTAACAACACGATTATATTCTTTATTTAAAAGGACAAGCAATCATTAATCCCAAATTGGCAAAAGGGTTCGAATTTAAAAGTTCAGTCGTTAAGAAATTGAAAGAATCGTCTCTAATAATACCAAATAAATTAGGAAATGCAAGTGCTGGTAATAGATAAAGGATCAATGTCAAGAACCATGTTGTTTATTGATTCCAAGTCTCCAAGTGGATGCAAGAACT
>JANPWU010000006.1:3736561-3746746 GCA_024707465.1 Erythroxylum daphnites
TAATCAGAAATTGATTTTGCAAATAATAATAATATTAGAAAGTGATGAACCATATTGGTAAGGCTGAAGAAAACTAAGACGAAGAGAAAATGAGACGAAGCAGCGAAAGTGAAAGTGAGACAGAAGCAGAAGTCAAAGTAAGATGAAGCAGAAGTCAAACTAAGACGAAGCGCAGAGACAAAAGTAAGATGATGTGCAAAGGCAAAAGTAAGACGAAGCGGAGAAGCAAAAATAAGAGGAATGGTTAGAAATCGTGGTTTCTTAAACACTTATATTCACTTATATATTGTTTAATTTGGTTTAAAACATACGGAAATAGTTTATGTAAGCCAAAAATAATTGAAAGAAAGTATTTATTTATCAAACGGTATACAATATAAGACTATATACAACAAAATGTAGTATGTACATTTCTCTTCTTCTTCTATTCTTCTCTTCTCTTTTCTCCCCCTATCTTTGTCATTCCTTTCTCCTTCTACCTTTCTGTTCTCTTATCTTCTCCTTCTCCCCCTATTTGTTATTGATCAAAAAGATCTTGACCTCAGATGTTTAATAACTTCAGAAAACATTTCCTTTAATTCAGTGCGAAGTAATTTGATGTCTTGGCGAATATTCTCCACTTCCTTATACAAGTTATCTTCAGTTTTATCTTCTCTGTGTTCATCATGATTCTGTTGTACTACTTCAACAGCAACGGTCGTAGTATATGCATCTAAAGGTATAACATCTGGTTCAGTAATTGTGAAGGTAGGAGGTCTGATAGGGAAGTTTCGTTCCGGGAGATCCAAGTCATCAGGCCTGGGTAGTCTAGGGACTTGTTTTCCAAGTAGGTGTAGGACATCTCCAATTGAAGACACAGTACTCAAGGGTCTAATGTGCATAATCAGATGTACAAGAGTCTCTATGTTGTAGCTAATATCTCCAATCCTAATGGATCTGTGCTGCCTTTCTGTGATTTTGCCAACTACCTGAGAAGATTCTTCAGTGGTTCGTCGACCACAATTGCTTCCTGATGCCTTCGAAATGTAGTGGGAAACATAAGTTCTTTTAGGCTGGGCTGCATAGCACGCTGCCTCTATGTTTCTCACTTCTTCTTTGATCTGTTCCTCTGTCAGATCACTTGTTAACCCTTCAGGGTATAATTTCTTCTTCCCCTTTTCCTCATTGCAAACAATGTAAGGTCTTGTTTGAATGTCAGGCACAATCTTGATCACAGTTCTTTTTGAAACTGGGAATATAATGTACCGTTGCTTTGTCATCTGTGTGGGGTATGGTTTGGTTCCTTCATCCCTCAGAAAACCACACATACTTATCTCATCATCATTCAACAGATGCATTGTACCACTATTTACTAAGATTAGTTTAAATTGTACCTTGACTGACCTTTTCGGGGTTTCTTTAATAAGGATAGAGCTGTTACTCTTGACAGGTTGAACTTCTTGAATAACATTCATTCTCAAATCCTCTTTCCTCAAGAGTTGAGAAGGTTTGGTCTGTGTTCGACTGCGCTCAACTGATTTCTTCTTCTAAACAACAGTAGGAGTGCTCTTCTTCTTACTGGTTTTCTGCTTTTTGTTCTCTCCAACCAGTCTCTGAGTCTGTTTTTGAGGTTGGGGTTTCTTCTTCTCAAACTCTAATTTCCTCTTTATCTCAGTCTCTTTAGCCAATTTAGTTGAATCTTCGTTTAAGATTGAGACTAGAGACCTGGTTGCCTGAGGTGTTTCTTTTCAGAGTCTCCACCATACAACAACTCTTTTTCTTTCTTCTCCTCTTGCTGACGCAGGCTTCGTACTCTGGGCAACCTTTTCCCTTGTTTAGGTATCTCGGAGAGAAGTGTCTCCCCCTTTCTCTTCAAGGACACTTTCTCTATACACGGCACCTGGCTTCCTTCTTTCTGAGAAATCACCTCAATTCTCCTTTCTACATCTGACGATTTATCTTCCCCTTCTGCCGACATTCTTTGCGTTTATTGAGATTTTGACCTTCTTGAGGGAGTTCTCTTTTTAGCACGCTCCCCCTCAATTCTTGCGACCGTCTGAGAATTTGTTTCTTCTTTTTCCAGATTCTTCAAGCCTATTTTACCAATTGATGGCACTTTTGATATTCATCTTCATCCTGTTTCCTCTCCCTAGAAGGAGTCCAGAATCTTTGAATATTCTAGTCAGCAACATCCCGTACAGTAGGCCGGTTAGTTCTTTCTTCAACTTTACCATATATTGGAAGATAAGAAAAGGTAGATCTATAGGCCGGGGATTAAGTAGATAAAATAGACATTGTTCTTCTAATGTTGTCACCAGATTCCTCGATCCTTTTCTTGGTAGAACACAATGGAAAAGGAGTAAATGTAAAACCCTAGCCTTTGGCACAAGACTTGAGGCCTTCTTCTCCTTTGGATTATTGCTTCCATATAATTGTCGGTTGATCTCAAACTCCTTCATGCTCCCTTGTGTCATCCATCAAGCTTTACTCGTGAGCTTCTCACCAACACATGGATATTCAGTGACCTTCTCGATTAACTCCAGTGTCACTATGATGACAATGTATCCACTATTGATACAAGAGTATTTTCTACCACATGCATAATCTTCCAGAAGTCATATACTTCATCCGTGTAGACTGTCTCACAAAGTTGAAAGAAATTCCTCCACTCGGCTGCAACAATCTCCAGTTCAATATCCATCTTGTCCTCCTTCAAGGACTCAAAATCAATAAGTCTTCCACTGGTCATTGTTGGCTCCATTTGTCTCTGAATGTACAAATATCTTTCTCAAGGAGATGAAGTCATTTTCTAAGGTTGAGAGTGTGAGCAAGGAAGGTTTGATAACAAAACAGAGTAATGAAAAAACTTTTGTTGAGAGTTCTTTAAAAGTCAATTGACAGGGTATGTCAAGAGTGTTCTAGAATAGGTGGTGTTCTCAAGGCTATAAGAAGTTTTCTCTTCAAAATTTTCTTGTGACAGAAGTTACCATCTCTAAGTTACTGTTACTATTACCGTTAATTCTTACGACCTTTTATCTGTGGCATGACGTAAAGAAAACTAAGAAGAAGGAGCGGAAGCCAAAATGAGACGAAGTATTAAAAACCAAGTGAGACGGAAGCAGAAGCCAAACTAAGACGAAGCGGAAGTCAAAATAAGATGAAGCGCGGACACAAAAGTAAGACGAAGTGCAAAGACAAAAGGAAGACGAAGCGGTTGAATTTAGAAAAGCGTTTGGTATGTTAAGATAATTATTATATCAATAAAAACAAATATGCGATGAACTGTTATTATGATTATATATATAAATATAATAAAAATATTTATATTACTAATTCGTGTTATTTTATATGTTTATGTAAATAGTATTATTCGTATTAGATACAACACAATTTTTGACAATAATAAAAATAAAAAATGAATATATGAATTAAGTTGAATAATAATAATGATAATAATAGTGATTTTTATTATAATAATAAAAATAATCAGAAATTGATTTTGCAAATAATAATAATATTAGCAAGTGATGAACCATATTAGTAAGGCTGAAGAAAACTAAGACGAAGAGAAAATGAGAAGAAGCAGCGAAAGCGAAAGTGAGACGGAAGCAGAAGTCAAAGTAAGACGAAGCAAAAGTTAAACTAAGACGAAGTGCGGAGACAAAAGTAAGACGATGTGCAAAGGCAAAAGTAAGACGAAGTGGAGAAGCCAAAATAAGACGAAGCGTGGAGACAAAAGTAAGACGAAGTGGAGAAACAAAAATAAGAGGAAGCGTGGAGACAAAAGTAAGACGTAGCGGAGAAGAAAAAATAAAACGAAGCGCGGAGAGAAAAGTAAGACGAAGTGGAACGAGAAAAATAAGACGAAGCGGAGAAGAAAAAATAAGATGAAGCTATGGAGACTAAGATGAAGTGTCGCAACTGCAGGATAATGGTATTGGTGGTCGAATTGCAAAGATTTTTATGTTGCCGTCTCTTATATATGTATATATATGAAGTCAAACTAAGACAAAGCGCGGACACAAAAGTAAGACGAAGTGTAAAGATAAAAGTAAGACGAAGCGGTTGAATTTAGAAAAGCGTTTGTTATGTTAAGATAATTATTATATCAATAAAAACAATTATGCGATGAACTGTTATTATGATTATATATATAAATATAATAAGAAATATATATATTACTGATTCGTGTTATTTTATATGTTTATGTAAATAGTATTATTCGTATTAGATATAACACAATTTTTGACAATAATAAAAATAAAAAATGAATATATGGATTAAGTTGAATAACAATAATGATAATAATAATGATTTTAATTATAATCATAAAAATAATTAGAAATTGATTTTGCAAATAATAATAATATTAGAAAATGATGAACCATATTGGTAAGGCTGAAGAAAACTAAGACGAAGAGAAAATGAGACGAAGCAGCGAAAGCGAAAGTGAGACAGAAGCATAAGTCAAAGTAAGACGAAGCGGAAGTTAAACTAAGACGAAGCGCGGAGAAAAAAGTAAGACGATGTGCAAAGGAAAAAGTATGACGAAGCAGAGAAGTCAAAATAAGACGAAGCGTGGAGATAAAAGTAAGAGGAAGCGTGGAGACAAAAGTAAGACGTAGTGGAGAAGAAAAAATAAGACGAAGCTCGGAGAGAAAAGTAAGACGAAGTGGAACAAGAAAAATAAGATGAAGCGGAAAAGAAAAAATAAGATGAAGCTATGGAGACTAAAATGAAGTGAAGACTAAGTTAAAGTGTCGCAACCGCAGGATAGTGGTATTGGTGGTTGGATTGCAAAGATTTTTATGTTACCGTCTCTTATATATGTATATATATGTTATATACATATATATAATAGGAATAATAATAGGAATAATGTTAATAGTAACCATTCTTTGCAGAAATCGTGGTTTGTTAAACACTTATATTTACTTCTATATTGTTTAATTTGGTTTAAAACATACGAAAATAGGTTATGTAAGCCAAAAATAATTGAAACCGAACAATTGAAAATGAAACTTTAAACCACAGCTAGATTAACTTGTAAACCGTTTGAAGTCATTCAAAAGACACCACAATATGCAAGGATTAGATGGCATGAAGTAAAACGACAAAAGCTAAAGTAGTGAATGTATGTGGTTGGTCTAACATTAAAAGTTCATGAGAATTTGGGTTTTTTCCTATTACGACGAGTGTTTGGAGTTGATTGTGCATCTGATTGTGGCGTACATTCGATATTGCTGATCGACTTATCAGTTTGTGACGTCGAATTGTATCCAGCATCGCAGAATCTTTTTTAAGACATTGTTTAACTGATGAAGAAGATTAAGGAATTTGCTCTGAAAATATAAGAAATGAGAATATATTAGGAAGGTGATATAAGGTGAGATTACTGGAAAGTAAATGGTACATACAGAAATAAAAAAAGATGATGTTATAGATGAAATGAAAATGAAGGAGGAATAAAAAGGACCCGAGATTGTTAGAGGTGTAATTTCATCATTGTTATATTGATCGTGACTTGAAGGTTGGTCATTTTTTGCCGGTGAAAGTGAAGTCTCTTGTAATTCATGAGCATCAATTTTCTGGTAGTAAACAACAGTAAATCATTGCAGTGCATCTGATGACTGAGTGTTTGCTGGTTTGACATGGGGAAGAAACGTATCGATTTTCAATTGTGTGTGTAGGTTCTCTATCGGGAGATCCATATTCTTATAATGCAAAACAAAAAATGTTCATTGTCAGCGGAATAGGTACATAAAGATATTTTGAGCTGATTAAATGGGAAATGTAGATGAAAGAAGGAAGGAAAAATGTAACCTCATTGGAATATTGCATAGTTTTAAGGGCGGTGAAGTTTAAAAGTTTTCCAGCTAGGTCGCCGAAAATCGAAGCCATGAAAGTTCCAGTTTCGTCCGTCAAATCTATGTCGTATCGGCACCTGCACACAAAAGATGCACAGGTGACATGCAAATAAAAAAGTTATGTGAAAATTTAAAAATGTACATGGAAGGAATAAGCAACAAATCGAAGATTGCAAATAGAAGGGAGAAATCTTGGTTCAACTGTTAATTTTTCTCTGCAATAATTACAAGTGAAGAGAACTTCATATGCAGCAGCTGTAGAGCGAAAGCATATCTTGCATGCTATATACCAGTATTTTTGTAAAATGTGTTGAAAGGAAATTTTAGCTCGAATCCATGATATCTAGGGAAAAACAGATAAGAAGATTTAGAGGAACAAGTTTTAAATTAAATATTGAACAGGAATATACAGATGTGATTACCTTGGGGGTAGAATTTAGAAACATGATCTTGGTGATTTTTTGGTGAGATCCAGAAGATATATCAAGATTATATTTGAAGTAAGATCGTTCATTGACGCGGTTTTTAATTTCACTGTTATTTAGTCATGCCCTGTAACATGATAATTATATAGATGAAAATATAAAGAATCTAAAAAATTCCTATATAATTTGTAACGAAATATTTGAAACGTTGTATGTAAGATAACGGATTACCAATTTTTAAGATCTGTAACTTCGTGTTTGGTGGGTCAACGAGGATTGCTGAGTCGAACCATGTTGATAATGCAACACTTAACATTTGAAAATGAAAATTTAAGATAGAATAAAAAGGGACAGAGTAAGATGTAATATTATGAGGAAGGAAAAAATACCGTTGTAGAAGTTGACTTTGAGCCTTGTACAAACAATAACTGGATGAGAGTGAAGCGATTCCGTAATTTGCTGGCCCTTGTTGTCAACAAAAGAATTCCACAGTGATAGTATGACTGTTTGTTACCTAATGAAAAACAAGAGATTTTATAAAAATGTTAATTTTTTTTGCTTTAATGGAAAATTTTAACAAAGACAAAGAGTGAGAATTACTCTTTGTTCATGATAACAAATTTTTGTACAATTGAAGCTCTTCCATCTTTGATGATTTCTTTTTTATCTAACACTTCAATAATGATGGCTAAAATATCTATCATGTCTTAAAGATGAATGTACTTAGTAATGGAAAAGTTTTTTGAACATTGTATGAAGAAATATATTAAGCATCTAACCAACTGATTTTTGCTTGTCGTCAACACAATCCATAAGATTTCTGAAAAGTGTGAAGTTGAATTTGACAGGGATGATTGCATCGTTTTTTGTCGCAGGCTCGATGACAGTGCAGCTTGTAATGATCCACTGTATTTTCAAATTTTTGGTTTGGTATTGAGGTGGAATCGATTTCACAATCGCATTAGAAATGATATATTTCTGATATGGTTGTAAGATGTTGTCGATTCTTTGGATATCATTGTTGAATGTGATACCCTCAACTTGCGATCCCTGTTAGTTATCAAGAAATTTTCGATAGGTAAGTTGACAAAATGTAAAAGGAAGAAAGTGTAATTGATATACCTCAGAATCACAGAAGATAAACTTTTGTCTTTTAGATGGTGTAGTAGCCGAAGCGATGATATGCTGTTTTTCTTGCACTATGACTTCACAAGACCATGATTGCGCTCCAGGGAAAATATCCTTCATCAATAAATGATTTTCCATGCTGAAAGAATATGTTAGATGGTCAAGCGAAGACAAATAATTATTCATATAAAAATAAATTATGTGAACTGAGAAAAAAAAACAAGTAATATACCTTTGAGGAAATTTGATGTTTTATAATTTGACCAATTGAAAAATTTCACGGAAAACAATATTTCTTGTTTTTTTTCGAAGTTTGAAGATTCAAAAGTTCCAGGAATAATAAGAACTTTAACTGATTCAGGAGTTCGAACTCTTGATAGAGCCACATATAGTTGTCCATGTCAGAATACAGGTTGATGGAGATAAATTCCTACATGATCAAGTGTTTGACCTTGGGATTTGTTTATGGTCATTGCAAAACACAAACGAATTGGAAATTGTGTTCTGATGAAAGGAATTCCATTTTTTTTATTTTCCGAAGATTGCAAAGGAATCTTAGGTATAAAAATAAAATTTCCTTTGTGAGGTCCAAAAACAATTTCAGCTGAAATTGTATGAGCTTTTAGTTGTTTGCATATCAACCTTGTTCCACTGCATAATCCCTCAGTTGGATTTAAATTTCTGAGAAGCATAATTGGAGAGCCTTCTTTCAGCAAAATCTTATGTGGAGGTAGGCCTTTGAGATTTAAAGAATTGAGAAAATCTTGATAATCAGCTTGATGTCTTGGATCAATCGTCTTGTCAAAACTCACATATGAATGCATATTTGCTGCTAATTGTTGAATCATGATGTTATTAATTTCATCAACACAACTATTTGTTGGACATAGCACCCATCTGTTTATTATCTGATATGGGTCAGATGAATATAAGCTTAGGTTAGGGAAGATGTTTTCTAATAACCTAGTGAGGATAATTGTATATTAGAAAAGTGTAATAGTAATCGGAAAAAAGGATAGTAAATTGTTTAATGAAAAAAGTGCTGAGCTATTAAGAGATTCGTCCTTGTTGTCATAAGGAATAATTAGTTCATTTGGTAAGCATATTTGATCTTGTTCATCCATTGGCTCAGTGCCTTCTCCAGCGCGCAATAAGAAATCACAAAAAATTGGGTTTGAGACAGCTCTCATATTTGTCGTTAAAGAGAATTTAGAGATGTGGGGCCAGAGATGTGAATTTAGAAGACTTGAATCAATGAGCTGTTGTTTCGTTGCTTGGTGAATAACTGGCAATGTTTGACGAAAGTCGTCACCAAATACAACAATTTTACCTCCAAAAGGCTAATCAGAGTCTATTATATCTTGAAGTAAGCTTTGAAATGCTTCGATGGCTTTTCGTTTTGCCATGGAAGCCTCATCCCATAAAATAAGGCTAGATTGAAATATCAATTTTGCAACACTGCTTTGTTTGCGTAATTGACAAACTTTTTGCTTTGAGAAATCAAGGGGGATTTTAAATCTTGAGTGAGCTGTCCTAGCTCCTGGAAGAATTGAAGCAGCAATGCCTGATGTGGCGATAGCTATTGCAATATGTCCTTGTGATCGTAAATTTGCAAAAAGAGCTCGATATAAGAAAGTTTTTCCTGTTCCCCCAAGACCATCAATAAAATAACTTCCATTTGTTGAAGTGGAAACTGAATTCATTATTAAATCAAATATGTGTTTTTGCTCGCTGTTTAGTTTTGATTGTAACAATAGGTCTTCTCTATCAATCTGTATATTCATCTCACTTTCTACTTCCTTAGTTTGCTGTTGGCGATAATCAACAAGAAACTGACGTTTAGTGAAATGATAATCAGCTAAGCTTTTTCCCATTTGTTCTAGAGATTTATTGATATCTTCAATAGCCATTTTTGTAATATCATCAGATGTATACATATTAGAGGAAGAATAAGCATACAGGCAGTCAGAACATAGGTTGTCTCTGAAAGTTTCACAGAGGTCTTTAGGATTTGTTGGTGAACAATAGAATAAGAGTGTAGCAAATAAGAGTTTAAGGGATGTTGGCATTTGAAAGATCACTGCTTCTTCAAGTGTTTGTTGTATGTAAGAGTCAGATGCTACCAATCCTAATTATAGTGAAGCATCTCTGAAAGAGTTCATCTTTTGACCATCAATAGTTAACAAGTGGTCAAACAATGTTGGTCCTCTAACATTTGTGAGCAATAATCTCAAGTAATACCTCTCTCCTTCTCGAGGGTCAACAGTAACTAATCGTCCTATGACTTTTCTATGGCTTCTTTCTGACCATGTTTTTATTTTTTGATTCCAAACAAAATGTTGCGGGAATTATATATACAGACATTTCATTTCTGCAGCCTTTTGATTTGTTGAATTCGTCTTGAAAAATTATGTGAGCATTGTTTTGGAGAAGTCAATATTTCTTAATAAATAAGACAAATTAGCATCTTTTCCAAAGGAAACAGATTGTTGATCTAGAAGGTGAACTTGTAGTATATAGATCGAAGGATTAATCTCTGCTAGTCGGAATTCATATATGCGCCATAAAGCTTCCGGGTGTGAAATCCAACAGCCTTCTTGGAAATTACTGATTTCGTCAATATTACATGTGTTTTCTGATGTGAATCACAAGTTAGTATAATAATAACCAACGCACAAGAAGGGGGGTTGAATTGTGAATACTTTTTCGTTTTACCCTCTTCTTTAAACAATTGCTTAATTCAGAATACAAGTAAGTAATAATGAAAGTTAAGAGATTTTGAACAC
>JANPWU010000006.1:3901643-3913618 GCA_024707465.1 Erythroxylum daphnites
ATGCCAAAATACTTATGCACAAATGAGTACATAATCCAAGAATAAGCATAATACTTATGCACAATTTCATACATATTCCAATAGTCAGCATATTTCGTACTAAATGTCATTAATATTCTAACCCCTACTTTGGGGCGTTACATAATTGCTCTTTAAAGGTTTAATTCTCACTTATTTAAGTAGGGTTTTGTCAAATCTTGTACACTTTTAATTCAAATCAACCATTACGGAAAAAAGATAATCATTTTATCACCAAACTACTATTCATGCTTGCAATCCATTATGCTTTTCTAGTTCGACAAAATAATACGCATTAACTTACAAAACAAAACAATTTTTAAAATCAAGAAATCCCTCTCCCACACCTAAAATCTACATTCTCCTCAATGTAGAAAAAAACAAAGCATAGAAACACAAAAAGGAAAGAAAATTTAACAAAAATATAACACAAAGCATAAAATTAACGAAAGAGGGGAGAGAATAGAAAACAAAAGATAAATAAAGAAAAGAAACTTCCTTGGACAAGTTATGGTGGAGGGGTTGAATGTGGTGTGCTTGTTATCTAGGTTGTGGTTCCTACAAAGAAGAAACAGGCAAAGGAGAAAATTAAATAATTAAATGAGAAAAACAAAAATCATTGGGTTGCCTCCTAATCAACGCCTTTCTTTATTGTCTTTGACTAGACACAACTTTTTTCCTTCAAATTGATTCATAAATGGGTTGAACGAAATGAATCCCCTCTACAAAAGAGACATCAAAATTGTCAATGAAAGGTTTAAGTTTATGACCACTTACCTTAAATATTTTGCTAGTCTCTAAACTTTCAATGCCAATAACACAATGAGGAGAAATATTTCTGACAAGATATGGTCCAGTCCATTAAAACCTCAACTTACCAGCCATGAGCTTCAATTGTGAATTATAAAGTAAGACTTTTTGGCCTACTAGAAATTGTTTCCGATGTAAGAATTGTCATGTAGGTATTTGGTACTCTCTTTGTACATCCGAGCATTGTCATAAGCTTCCAACTATATTTCTTCCAACTCTTGGAGTTGTAACTTTCATTCCTCTCCCGCTACTTGAGCCTCGAAGTTGCATTGCCTAACTACCTAAAAAGCACGATGTTCAATTTCAACAGGTAAATGACATATTTTACTAAAAACCAACCAATATGGTGGCATTCTGAGGGGTGTTTTGTAAGCAGTCCGATAGGTCCACAATGCATCATTAAATGTGAACTCTAATCTTTGCGGTTGGGATTAACTGTTTTCTCCAAGATACTCTTTATTTCCCGATTAGAGACTTCAGCTTGTCCATTTGTTTGTGGGTGATAGGTGATTGCTATACGGTGATGGACTCCATACATGAGCATTAAAGCTTCCATTGTGCGATTGCAAAAATGTGTACCTTGATCATTGATGATTGCTCTAGGTACCCCAAATCTATTAAAGGGTGAGATTTAAGAAATCCTACAACAACTTTAGAATCATTAGAGCAAGTAGCTTTGGCTTCTACCCACTTCGAGACATAATCAACAACAAGCAAAATATATAAAAAACCAAAAGAGCTAGGAAAAGGCCCCCATAAAATCCATGCCCCACACATCAAATACTTCACAGACTAAAATAGGAGTTTGAGGCATTTCATCCCTTACAAAAATATTTCTAACTCTTTGACATTTTTCACAACCCTTTCAAAATAAGTATGCATCCTTAAAGAGTGTCTTCTAATAGAATCCACTATCTAGAATTTTCCTAGTTTTTATGGACCAAAATGTCCACCACATGCATTCTTGTGACAAAAAGTAATAATGGAATGAATTTCATCGTTAGGCACACACCTATGAATAATCTGATCTGAATCTATTTTCCACATGTATGGTTCATCCCATATATAATATTTAGAATCACTTTTGATCTTATTTTTCTAAAAATTATTCAAATCATGTGGAAGCATGCCAGTGACTAGGAAATTCACTATATCAGTAAACCATGGTTCCTTACCTTGTTTACCTTGAACAAACCACAATTACTCATCTAGGAAGGACTCTGAAATTGGGAAGGGATCTACTTTTCCCACTAGTCTACTTAGATGATCAGCCACAGAGTTGTCAACTCCCTTACTATATTTGATCTCCCAGTCAAATCCTTGTAGTAGAAGGATCCATTGTATCAACCTAGACTTCAACTATTTCTTTTCCATGAGATATTTGAGAGCTGCATGATCAGAATAAACCACAATTTTAGATCTGAATAAATAAGACCTAAATTTCTCAAAAGCAAATGCAATAGCTAAAAGCTCATTTTCAGTAGAGGTATAGTTGTATTGTGTGAGATTCAATGTTCTTGAAGCGTAGTAGATAGCATGGCTATTTCTCTCGACTTTTTGCCCAAGTACAACCCCTACAGCATAATGACTCACATCAAACATGAGTTCAAATGGCAAATCCCAATTCGAAGGTTATATGATTGGAGCATATATGAGCAATGCCTTCAATGTCTTAAAAGCACTTTGACAATCTTCACCAAATGCAAAACTCACATCATTTTATAACAATCTAGACAATGGTTGAGTGATCTTAGAAAAATCTTTTATGAATCTCGGGTAGAAACCTGCATAACCAAGAAAACTACGAACCTCCCTAACATTAGTAGGATATGGTAAATTTGCAATTAAATCAACCTTGGCCTTATCTACCTTAATATCCCTTTCTGAAACTACATTACCCAACACTGTTCCTTCTTTAACTATAAAATGACATTTTTCATAATTAAGAACAAGGTTGGTGTCAATTCAATGTTGTAAAACCTTAGACAAGTTATCAAGACAATGATTAAAAGAATCTCCATAAATAGTAAAGTCATTCATAAAGATTTCAATACAACTTTCATTTAAAATAGAGAAAAGACTCATCATGTATCTTTGAAAAGTTCCAGGAGCATTGCATAATCCAAAAGGAATACATCGATATGCAAAAGTACCAAATGGACAAGTAAAGGTTGTTTTTTCCTAATCTTCTGGAGCTACAACAATTTGATAATAACTAGAATACCCATCCAAGAAACAAAAAATTAGTTTACCTACCAACTTTTCAAGCATTTGATCAGTGAAAGGGAGTGAAAAATGATTCTTTTGTGGTGGCATTTAACTTGTGAAAGTCAATACACATCCATCATCTAGTTTGCAATCTCATAGGCACCAATTCATTACTTTCATTTTTAACCAATGTAAAAACAGACTTGTTTGGAACCACATGCATTGGACTTACCTATTAGCTATCAGAAATTGGGAACATAATCCCTAAGTCTAACAATTTCAGAATTTCCTTCATCACCACTTCTTTCATTACTGGATTCAACTTGTGGTGAGGGTCTCTCACAGGTTTAGAGTCAGGTTTGAGGAGGATGCGATGCATGCATACTAATTTTATGTCCGCCAAGGTCCAACCAATGGCTTGTTTATAGCCCTTTAGCACTCGTATCAAATTCTCCTCTTACACCATGGTTAAATAATTGACAATGATGACTGGTAGGGTCTCACCTTCTCCCAAATACACGTACTTGAGATGTGTAGGTAATGGTTTCAACTCGAGCTTAGGAGACTGTTTAACAGAAGGAAGGATTCTTTCAGAAATAGTGGGTAACTGAATATAACTATTCACTGACCTGTATTTTATCTTTGGTATGGATGAGAGTGCCATAATAGTGTCTTTAAGCTCAATCTCACTTTCCAATTCGGCATCCTTATCTGTCAGATTATTACTTAAAATGACCTCCAACTTATCCTGCACCAAATCACTTTCAAAATGCTCTTGCACAATAACATCAATCATGCTAACATGAAAAATAGAATCATGGTCATCTGGGTGTTTCATGGCATCTGGTATATTAAAAGTGACAACATTACCATCAAATTCAAAAGTTAAAGTACACAAATCAACACCAATCTTAGTTTTTGTTGTTTTCATGAATGACCTTCCTAGAAGAATAATAGAAGCATTAGGAGATACATCATTACCTATATCCACAATGTGGAAATAAGCAAAAAAAATAAGTTCATCTGCTTTAACGAAAGTATCTTTAATTATGCCTTCAAGATAACTTACAGATCTATCAGCTAGTTGAATTACTACATTAGTTGCCTTCATTGGTCCTAAATTCAACAAGCTATAAATTGACAATGGTATGACATTAATTAAAGATCCTAGATCAAGCATAGCTTTTTTTTATTATAGTTATGCCAATAATACATGATATGGCAAACATACCTGGATCTCCACACTTTGGTGGCACTTTCCTTTGCACGACAGCGGACACGTTTTGACAAATTACAAATTTTCCCTCAATCTCATGCCTTTTCTTTTTAGAACACATGTCCTTAAGAAATCTTACATGCCGTAGTATTTTATCAACAACATCCAATAGAGGGATGTTGATTTCAACTTTGTGAAAGGTCTCCAAAATTCCCTTTTCCTTCTCTTCTTTCTTTGATTTTACCAACTTTAAAGGAAAAGGAGGGGGAATTACAATTTTAGGTTTTGTGTTAACTGACTCATTACTTACCTCCTTTATTGATTCATTTGAAGAGGTATTGTTCTCTTCAGCTTGAGGCTCTTTAGTTGCTTGCTCCTTAGGTATATAGCTTTTCACCTCTTTTCTGTTTCTAAGTGTCGCGGCATTAGTGTTTTCCCTTGGATTAATTTCTACATGGGTGGGGAGCTTGCCCTTTCCAACTTCCATTTTGCTCATGGTTGTGGCTAATTGGAGCACTTGGCTTTTTAGATTTTGGATACTAACTCGAGTTTCCTATTGAAAAGTTTGAGTGTTAGTTGCTAGACTTTTCACAATATCTTAAAAAGACATACCTGGCTTAGAAGATGATGATGCTTGAGCTAGCAGAATTGGTGGTCTCATTTGAGGTGGATGTGACTAAAATCCCAGTGGCTTATTGTCATAACTAAAGTTAGGGTGATCTTACTAGCCTGGATTGTTGTGGTTCGAGTAGGGATCATATCTCCTTTGCGGTGGTCTTGGAAATCCTCCTACGACATTTAATTGCTCATTGGGGTCTTCTTAAAGAGTTAAGCACAGTCTGCCACATGACCTGCTATGGAGCAAATACAAACCAATTTTTCCACCAAAGAAGTCAGAGCTTCTAATCTTTGATCAGTGGAAGAAACACTAACCTCATTAACTCTTTATGGTGTGTTATCTTGTTGAGTCTTGAACTGTTGTGCATTGGTGGTCATGCTAGAGATCAAACTCTTTGCTTCATGTGTGGTTTTGTTCACCAATGCTCCTCCACTTGCGACATCAATCATATTCCAATCCATTAGTAGCAAACCTCATAGAAGTACTGGATAAACAGTTGGTCTAGAATCTGATGTTGAGGATAACTTGTGCATTGTTGTTTGAATTTCTCTCAATACTCGTACAGTTTCTCTCTATTGAATTGTCAGATTCCATAAATATCCTTTCTGATGTTTGCAGCACGAGAAACAGGGAAGAATTTCTCTAGGAATTGCTTCTTCAGTTCATTCCACGTGGTTACGGAGTACGGACCCAAACGGTAAATAATAGAGCCAATCCTTAGCCTTATCGATCGATGAAAATGGAAAAGCTCTAAGCTTGATATGCTTTTCAGTAACTCCTTGTGGCTTCATGGATAAGTAAATAACATGGAATTCCTTCAAATGCTCGTGGGGATCCTCACCTATAAGTCCACGAAAAGTAGGCAATAAGTGTATCACACCATATTTTTAGCTTAAAAGGTGCATTAATATTATAGAATTCAATGCATAAAGGTTGCTGGTTAACATCGGAAGTTGCCAACTCCCTTAATGTTCGTTGTTGTGGTCATTCATCCATTGGCCTTTCTTCAGTGATTGGCTCTTCATTAATTGTCTCTTCAGTCTCTTGTTTTTCAAACTCACGATCTAATTCTTCATAATAAGACGTTGAAGCACGCAAATGATAATGTTTTTTAGCTTTTTTGTTAGCCTTAGCTGTCTTCTCGAATTTTGGATCACAAATCAGTTCACTTATACGGGACTAGAACAAAAATAAAACAAAAACATTAAAAGAAATAAATCCTTGACACCAATCTCCGGCAACAGCGTCAAAATTTAGTCAGTGTCAAATCAACCAAAAATAATTAACCTAATCTAAATATTGACATAGCACAGTGGAGAAAGGTCGTCTCCTCAGGGAATGATGATTTATCTCTTTTAAACAATTAAGTAAAAAAAAGTTTGGAAATTATGTTAAAATGCAATATTAAAAATAACAAAAATGAATTGATTTGAAGTTCAATAAAATAGACTTTTAGTTAAAGGAATTTATTTCCACCTTGATTCATGCAATTGATCATTGATGCAAAAGTAATTAAACATATTCATGAATAAATTAGTTCTAGATATTAAGAACAGGTCTATAATAACCAATCTTTCCTTACCTTGTATAATCACGAACAAATCGAATAATTACTTCCTAATCGAAATACAACCCTAAAGGCAGCTTATAGGATTTAATGTTTCGACAACCTTAAAATCTAGAAAGACCCAATTCTTAATAGATGGTTTATTACAATAAGATTAATTAATTTAATGACATATATTAAACTTCTTAACGAGGAAATGAAATTATGTCGATTGCCACTTATTCAAATCAAAAAATAATTATGGATTTGTCGTTTTAATTGGCAGTAGATTATTTCAGGATTAGTAAATATATGCATCTATTCAATAGAACCTAAAACTATCATAAAACCAATGAATTCAGGAAATAATTAAATATCTATGCATGATTAAATTCAATAAAACCTATTCAATCTCACAATCGACGTAGAATCAAGTTTTCAATAATATCCTCTAACTAGAATAAAACAAATTAGTTACAAGTCATCGATAATAAAGAACACATTGAATATTATAGAATTCAATGCATAAAGGTTGCTGGTTAACATTGGGAGTTGCTAACTCCCTTAATGTTCGCTGTTGTGGTCATTCATCCATTGGCCTTTCTTCAGTGATTGGCTCTTCAGTCTCTTGTTCTTCAAACTCACGTTTTAATTCTTCAGAATAAGACGTTGAGGCACGCAAATGATCTTTTTTTTAGCTTTTTTGTTAGCCTTAGCTGTCTTCTCGAATTTTGGATCACAAATCAGTTCACTTATACGGGAAGAGCGGAGCATCAACTAGAACAAAAATAAAACAAAAAATTAAAAGAAATAAATCCTTGACACTAATCTTCGGCAGCAGCGTCAAAATTTAATGAGTGTCAAATCAACCAAAAATAATTAACCTAATCTAAATATTAACATAGCACTGTTGAGTAAGGTCGTCTCCTCAGGGAATGACGATTTATCTCTTTTAAACAATTAAGTAAACAAAAGTTTGGAAATTATGTTAAAATGAAATATTAAAAATAACAAAAATGGATTGATTTGAAGTTCAATAAAAGAGACTTTTAGTTAAAGGAATTTATTTCCACCTTGATTCATGCAATTGATCATTGATGCAAAAGTAATTAAAATATTCATGAATAAATTGGTTCTAGATATTAAGAACAGATCTATAATAACCAATCTTTCCTTACCTTGTACGATAATCATGAACAAATCGAATAATTACTCCCTAATCAGAATACAACCCTAAAGGCAACTTATAGGATTTAATGTTTCGACAACCTTAAAACTCGAAAGACCCAATTCTTAACAGATGGTTTATTACAATAAGATTAATTAATTTAATGACATATATTAAACTTCTTAACGAGGAAATGAAATTATGTCGATTGCCACTTATTCAAATCAAAAAACAATTACAGATTTGTCGTTTTAATTGGCAGTAGATTATTTTAGGATTATTAAATATATGCATCTATTCAATAAAAAGTAAAACTATCATAAAACCACTGAATTTAGGAAATAATTAAATATCTATGCACGATTAAATTCAATAAAACCTATTCATTCTCGCAATCGACGTAGAACCAAGGTTTCAATAATATCCTTTAACTAGAATAAAACAAATTACTTACAAGTCATTGATAATAAAGAACACATGAATATTGTTAAAAAGAAAAAAATTCTTTTTACGGAAGAAAGTTAAAGGAGTACAATGTTGTAGAATTCCATTTACCCACGCAACCTACTCTCCCTTTAAGGCGAAAGATAGAAAATAAAACCCAACGTAAAGATGTCTTGTAACATACCACCCTCATAAAGCAAATACCTGACATACCGAAGGATATTCAGGAACATACTCTACAAAAATGGCATGTTAAGACCATTAAATCAATTCATTTTTACTTTTTAATCCATCGTACATAGCGTAAAACATTTTAATAATCATGTTGTTCCAACTTTATTCACAAACATATACAGTCTCAAATGTCATTACATTTCCAAAATTCACTTGTACAATATACAACAGTTGAAAGATACAATCCTTGATAAAACATAACTAAGACATTTGCAGGTACAACTGATCCTGACACTGACCCATATCCAAATGCAGAAGTTACTTCAACTATAATAGCTAGGTCTCCTCTGAACCTAAAAATTAACGTTGCAATTTTGATGACTTTGCAAACTCAGTGAGTAAACCATTATCGATGTGCTCACTCAAACAGACATCAACATCACAAGTATATAACATAGTTTAATCAATATCTCACATCATTCAGAATCAATTCTCATATATCATATCGTTTAGAATTTAGTACCTGATTGCAGTATTCATAATATTTAACAAGCCCATTTTGAATACAAACATTTCATATAATCATTTCAAGATAATTTAATCATTCATTTCATCTCATTCATATCATCTACATGTACACAAATATAGCATATCATTATATCCACTTAAATCAGTCATTCTTTGCAAATATTCATATGGTACATGTAAAGTTATGAATGCAAATGCACATGAGACTCCTCTTTCATTTTTATTTTATTGTGATCGAGCTCCTATTTAACTGTCCCATATCTCTTGTGGATACTGGGCTCATTTCAGGTACTGACTCATATCCCTTGTGGATACCGGGCTCATTTCATATACTCACTCGTACCCATTGTGGATACCAAACTCATTAATCGTTGAGCCTGTGGCTCTGTGTGCACATTTATGAGCTTTAAGCTCTTTTCAGGCTGGTCACTTTGGTCACAACTCCTTTATCTGATCATGCACATCAATGTCATGAAATGCACCATTTCACATAATGTGCTATCAATCACTTTCATTCGGTATGCACAATCATTTATCACAATCATCGAATCGAAGTCCAACATTCAACATTCAATTGAGTACACATTTTCCCCACATTCACATTCAATCATTAAGTACTTTCTATACAGTCCCGAATAATGATCTCCTCGGACAATTGATGGTCTGGAATTATCACAATCATATCATTAACAGTTTAGTAATAGACAATAATTAAAATAATTCAATCATAGTGAGAAAACATCTAGGTTAACTCACTACACATATAACTCATACAAAAACATACATATACTTGAGTTTACACATCTAGGTTGACTCATATAATTCAAACCAAAACACATATATAATTGAGATTACACATCTAGTTCAACTCACAGTATGCTCCATATAGTTATTGCTTTGATAATCCGGAAATATTTGGATGTTGTTGGTGTATTTACGCTTCTATATCATATAATACATACATAGTTCACACATTACTAAATTGTTCAATCAAATGAATATTCAATTATGCGCATGTAGTTATGTCATGTTTAATGCATGGTCAATTGACTATTTCAGGCATATATCCTTATTCACAAGTCTTAACCATTCATTAATTATAATTTGTACATAACTTGTTTGAAATTAGGTTTATACCTTAGATAAGTTTGATCACTCTCAATTCATTAATCATACGATCACCAATCTTTTTCTAATACTTTATATTCACACAATTTACAAATTCTCATTCAATTATAGATAATTCACATTCTTCATATCCTTTTAATCACATTTGCATTCATAGGAACATCCTTATACCATTATCAACTCATACTTCCCAAATTCATATACATTGATATCAAATAATCCATTCCTTAAATTATAACATCAATTAATAACCTAAACTCATCAAACACTTAACCAATTGATTCATCATAAAACTAAGTTCATTTAAGCCTCAATTAGGTCTAAATACACCTATGTATAGTGCCTTATCCTTATATGATTCAACCAAAACACAAAACAAAATTCTTTCTCACTGCCAAGCATTTCCACGATCGTAGGAAGGGACCAATACAATTTCCACGATCGTGGGATGGGTGAACCGAAAGTTCACCTTCACTTTCCTTCAACTTTTCTTCTAAATTTTAACACCTTCATAATAATTCATTAATTATACCTCAATTACAACTTAAAGATACTTCAATTCCTCATCAATTCATCTTTAATTCCAGTTCAAATCATTCATTTGGTAGTTCACAAATTATGATCTTTCAAGCATCAAAATCAAATCAAAACATAACCAAGCCATTCATTAAATTCCCAGTACACATTCAACACCAATACTACAACCAAATTCATCCTTGATCAATCATCAAAAATATTATTCTAACATATATCAATAGGTCAATAAATCACTTACTAGTTCAACTCAATGTCTCCTCAAAGATCAAGCTAACCTAACCTTATGTGCAACGTTTACATCCTTTTCTTCATAATGTTTTGTTATAAACAAGCTGTCTTTTCTTCATCATAACTCTCTGTACAAAGATCCAAATGCCATGATTCTTGTCCCTATGAAACTAGACTTCCATTAGTCTTATTATATCCAAAAATTACACAAACATGCCCCTTTAAAATATAATCTCCATCCAAATTTTGTCCTGTTTCTAGTAAGAAATAGACTGGCAACAATACTCAAACCACAATAAATCATTATCAAGACATCTTCTAACTAAACCATGTCACATAAGCATTATTAAGACATCAATAATCATTTTTCATCTTTTATACTTTCACTAATTTGGACTCTAAGGTCCTCAAAAATCAGGAAATAATTCAAGATTCCTGTACAGGGGTCTATCACAGGAAGTATTAGAGAAACAAACATAACTCAATATCTATTCACTATTTTATCAAGAAACTTTCATAAAGTTCAAGCTAAGACCTATATCTACAACTTTTATTCTTTGAGTTTCTTCAAATTCGTGCTCTAAAGATATGAAAAACAGATCGAAAAAGAAAGACGAAATTGAAACCAGAATTTCAACTTACCTTAATAACTTCTTTCCATCTCCTCTTCTCTTCCCCTTTTACTCTCCTTCTCATCTCACTTTCGTTTTTCTCCCTCTTCTAACTTTATGGCCGACTTTCACTCTCACTTTTATTGCCTTTTTCGTCTATTTTCTCTAGAAAATTCAAAGAAAATCAAACTAATTCATGTGACACCATTCTACTGATCCATGTGTCACTATTCTATTGGTACATATATTATCCTTCTATTGGTCCATGTTTCACTTACTTTAGGCTCCACATGTCACATATTTGAGCCTCCATATGTCACTACTTGTAAGGGTACATAGGTCACCAATTGTAAGGCTACACAGTTATCAATTGTAAGGCTACACATGTTGCCAATTGTAAGGCTATATATGTCACCATTTGTAAAGCTACACATGTAACCATTCTATTGCTCCACATGTCACAATTCTAAAGTGCCATTTGTCACAAACTTAAAGAGCCGCTTGTCGCAATTATACTCAAGCCACTTGTCATTCATTTAACTAAGCTATTTGTCACTTATTCCCAATGCCACTCGTCAACATTTTGCAGGCCCAATTAACCTAAATTCTCATGTATCAATTTGTCTTGTTCTTTAACATTTTTCTTAGACTATATGCACATAACACCTCATCAATTACTCAATTGTAACAATAAATTCCCAATTCACTAATTATAATCCATCAATTCATGTTATTAGTAA
>JANPWU010000006.1:4045685-4056059 GCA_024707465.1 Erythroxylum daphnites
GAGGACTGGACGTAGCCCACGGTTTGGGGTGAACCAGGATAAACATCTGTGTTCAACTTTCTTAACTCTCATCTTCACATACTTGTTTTACTTTACTGTTTTGATTTTAACAAAGTCAAAGTAAATCTGATTAAACAAGTGCTGTTAATGAAAAGAGGGTAAAATTAAAAAGAATATACAATTCAACCCCCCTTCTTGTGTATTTGAGTATCATTTTATTAACTTGTGATTCACTTCAGAGGTATCTAAGTCTCACATCACATTTCAAAAACATCAGGAAGTCAATTTGAAGTTTCCACCATAGATGCAAACTTCAAGGTAGTTGGAAAAGTGATAAAAGGACAGCACAGAATTATTATGGTTGAAGGTATCAATTTCAACTTAGAGACCTTTGTGCATTTAATCATGCATTTCAAACCTTTAAGTTTCATATCGTCAATTAAAGAAGTGTTACACCTTCTTGGACAACCAGTTCCTAAACTACCTAGACCTGATGATCTTGATCTCCCAGAAGGACAACAAACCTTCAGACCTGCCACAATCAAAATCATAGATTTAGACGTTTTACCTTCAGAACCATCTGTTGTTGAAAACCTTCATCCACCTAGTGAAATACAGCAAGATTCTATTGTTAATTCGGAGTTCTTGAAGCATTTCATGTATTGGACGGAAGTTAGTCACAAACAAAAGAAAATTCAGGAAGCTTTAGCAAAACAAATTGAGGAAATTCATACTAAAGTTGACGACCTGAGTGACTCAGTGGGTGATCTTCATGAGGAAGTAGCATTTCTACGGGTTATTATTGAACAAGACCTCAAGACGATCCGCACTGACATGCAACATATGTTTTCTGAAATTATGAAGTGTCTTCATTAAATTTTTTGACTAATAACAAATAGGGGGAGAATAGAAGAAGATAGAAAACTTTTGTCGTATCGTATATCATATATGCACTTGCATTTCTTATGTTTTTTGTCTCGTTATTCGTCTGAATATTATTCGTCTATTCATTTGAATATCATCTTATCTTTCTAAAATTATGATTATTTGTTATCATAAAAAAGGGGAAGATTGTTAAGTCAAGAAGACTTCACTTCTATTAATTTTGGTGACAATCAAATAATAATAATCTTAGAAATGTATGAACTGTTTTGATAAGTTTGTTAAGTGTGCAGAAAATATAACACTTAGTCATCCCAGATGATACGTCAGCAACAGACGATACACGTAATCACAGACGAAGTACAAACAATAGACGAAGCACAAATAACAGACGAAGCGTAAATAACAGACGAAGCACAAACAACAGACGAAGCACAAATAACAGACGAAGCACAAATCACAGACGAAGCACAAATCACAGACGAAGTGTAAACAACAGACGAACCGACAATATTAGTCGATACAAAAAGAAGATACTCTAGAACATCAGACAGTTAGTTAGTTGGAGTCAGTTATAGGACTCAACTAAATAATTTCTAGAAGATTAAAGAAGTAGTTTCTCAAGAAGATAATTGGAGACTTTGGCTATAAATACTAGTCCTAGTCGAAGATTAAAATAACATTTTTACAAGAGAGAAAATTATGATTGTACAATACTTCGAAAAATTCTATATTCAAAGTGCAATACAAGAAAGCAAATACTACTATAATGTAAGGCTCAAAATATCTTTCTTAAAGAGAGAAAGAAAAGGTTAAAGCCTGGAGAGGCTAAGATAGCAGAAAGAATACTTTGTGAAAGAGACCTAAAGAGGCTCTGGATGAGCAGAAAGAATACTTGTAAAATTGAAAAATATAGTGAAATCTCAGACAAACTCTGATAACTGGACATAGTCCAAGGTTTGGGGTGAACCAGTATAAAATCGCGGTGTCTATTCTCTAACCCTTGTACTTTAATTTTTTTATTGTTAGACGAGTAGATAAAATTACTTGCGATTCCAATACTTATCAACTTTAGTAAAGTATCTTTGGTATTCATCTAATAGTTGTAAAGATATTCAAGAAATCTCAAAAGATTAATATTAAAAGATTACACAATTCAACCTCCCTTCTTGTGCATTTTATATACTTTATGTGATTCCTATATTAACAAGTGATTTACTTGATCTAGATCCTTTTTCGTTTCTAGAGCTGTCACCTTATGTCTCCATTCTTTTAGTAGTGACCTTAGAATCTTTGTTACAAGCTCGTCATTGGGCTATATCTTTCCCAAGTTCTTTAAGGTTGTGATGATGTTGTTGAAGCGTCCGAAGAACCCGTCTATAGTCTCTCCTTATTTCATGTCAATAGTTTCGTATTGATGCACTAAAAGACTTATTCTACGTTTCTTTACCTCATTCTTCCCTTCAAAGGAAACTTGAAGTTTGTCCCACATTTCTTTTGCTGTAGAGAGTAGGATATCTTTTCATATTCTTCTAGAGACAACGCACATGTCAGGTGATGTTTTGCCTTAACGTTTAGTTATGCATTTCTTCTGTCAGAATCAGTCCATACTTTTACGTTATTTGAAGTGGGAATTGTAGCTCCAAGTCTAATTGTTTCCCATACTTTGATATCTATAGATTGGAGATATGTAGTCATTCTCTCTTTCCAATATGACTAGTTGTTTCCATTGAAATGCAAACTTTTCATATTGTTTGTCATGATCTATCACGTACTGTAAAACACAAAAATGTGAAACCTTGCTCTGATACTAAATGATAAAGCAATCACACGCAAGAGAGGAGTGAATTGTGTGTTACAAAAAATTTCGCAATTTCTTTCAATTCGTATAATAAACAGATCCTAGTTAACGAATAAAAATAATAGGAGCCTGTTAGACGATAAAGCTTTTTAAACGATAAGAGTCTGTTAGGCGATAGGAGCCTTTTGTGAGATAGGACCCAGCTTAAATAAAAGGAGCCTACTAAATGATAAATCATATTTAAAAAATTTAAAAACAGAAGACGCCTGTTAAAACTGAAAGGAACCTCTTACAAGTTGAAAACAAAAGGAGCCTCTTATAAAAGTAAAGGAGCCACTTGCTAAAAAGAACACACAATATAATGTGGAAATTTAAAAGTTAAAGAGAGAGAAGAAGGACGCAGTCGATTTATACTGGTTCAATTTACAACCCAAGCCTACGTCCAGTCCCCAAGTATCTAACTTGAGAGTTTCACTATAAAAATCTGAATATTAAATTGACGAGTCTCTTCAAGCTCACGAGTACATAGTTTTCAAGGTTCTCCAACCTTCCACATTCAAAGTGTATAACAAGCTTCTAAAAGCTCACAGAAAAATAAAATAACAATTTTCCTCTTGATAGAGTGATTTCATTTTCTAAGGCATAATAAGAATGCTATGACTCTCAAGAATATAGATGTTACTCCAATGTTTCGAAAGTCTGAGTATGTTCGTTATTTCACATGTGTTGTTGCTCTTCCTTAAATAGTCAATTTCTTCAACTAACCGTTATTTCACTTGCATTTTTAGTCAATCGGATGGATTTACATATGAAGAAATTCGATGTTATCTTTGTCAAAAATCTTCTAGTAATCCTGGGGCTAATATATGACCATAATTTATAGGATTCTTTCGGATAAACCAATTATAATAAGGTAAGTTCATAACGAAGGTTTTTGCAAGAAAGAAAATGTATTTCTTATAATTTTATTTCCTTTCGAGAATAAAATCATTGATGCTAAATCATTTAATTAGCGGAAAAGAAGTTACTTCGTTTTTGAAACATAAAACTCACCAAGTACTAACTATAGGAGAAATTACTATAGGGCTTCTCACAGTATGGCTTCCGTTCTCTTCAATCCAGACGAGGGAACCAAATGAAACTCCTTCATTCTTCCCCTTAGAGTACCTTATGCTTATTTTGAAATTTTGTTTGTCATAGATTTGTGCAAATCTCAAAGTTGGAGGTGATACATCCACCACGGAACCCTTTGGAGCAATTACCACTGCCTTATAAACTGCACCTTCTTTTCCAACATTTGTGACAGTCCTGTCAAAAGTCATATGTCGCGAATATGTTTTGCTGTCATACAATGCGATGAAGGATGGGTAGTTAAGGTCAGGCGAAGGTTTTGAACAAGAATACTTGTTTGATCTAGTGATGGTCAATATTTGGTTTTTAGTGTAATTCATGGAACATAAAAGATTCACATAGTCTTGAGGAGTAGCATCATAAATCAGACCAGGGTCTAGTGCTCGGTTGGGGTCAATCTGTCCTGCTCCTATAGCTAAAGGGGATGCAGCATCCAAATTCCTACCATTGTCTCTAATTGGATTAAGAGTGCTGTCCAATGGATTTGCTGTGGTAATCATGGCCGACCTAATGGCAGCGGGACTCCATTCTGGGTGTGCACTTCGAAGAAGTGCAGCAACGCCAGAAGCATGAGGACAAGCCATCGATGTCCCAGAAAGCAAAGCAAAATTGTTCGACAAGTGTATATTCGCACCGATTACTGCGTTATAACCATTTGGAATCCAAGAGGCTAAAACAAGTGTCCCTGGAGCCATTACGTCAGGTTTTAAAATACCTGGATAGCTTGGAGAAGGACCGCTTGAAGTGTAAGAAGCTGCAACTGGTGCAGGATTTGTACCCAAAAGAGTTTGCTGAAATTTTATACTTACCACAGGGTTTTTAGCAGTTATGGCATAATGCATAACTTGTTGAGCGTCATTTGGGCTTATGACAACTCCAGGAGCAGGAAAAGTGACACTTTCCAGTAATGTAGGTTCATCTGCCACAAATATAGCACCAAGCACTATATTTGACATACTAGCAATTGTGTTCTTTTGGATCCTCAAATCCCCGGTGTCATCACACAAGATGATAGCTGATGCAGCTTGTGATAACAACTCAGTTGAGTTGCAAGCTGACAAGGTCCTATCGTAGATAACAAGTTGTTCATCTACAACGGCACTCGCTGGGAATAGAGTCCACCCACTCATGGTTAGGCCATTGCCTAGAATCAATTCTCCAGCAAAAGAACGGTCTACAGAGCCTGCAGCAACGGTTAACACCCATGGTATTCCATTATGCAAGATGCCTGGAGTTGGTCCGTAATTTCCTGCTGAAGATGACACTAACACGTCCTTCTCCATAGCAGCAAACGAGGCAATTGCTACAGGATCCTCATACAATGGCACCTTATCGAATCCCATAGAGATAGAAATCACATCGACACCATCGGCGATTGCTTGGTCCATTCCAGCAAGAACATCCGCTGCATATCTTCCCTCATCCCACAACACCTTGTACATGGCCACCCTTGATCGCGGTGCCACACCCCTTGCTGTTCCAGTAGCATAGCCATAGAATGTAGCATCTTTCACGTAGTTTCCAGCAGCTGTCGATGACGTGTGAGTGCCATGGCCTTGAGTATCTCTGGCTGAATTCATGCTGATGTTGATCTTAGGATTTGCAGCTAACACACCTTTGTTGAAGTATCTAGCTCCAATTAACTTTGAATTACACATGGAGGAATTGAATTCTTGTCCTTCCTCACAAATGCCCTTCCATCTAGATGGCACTGGTGTCATACCAACATCCTTAAAACTCTCACTCTCTGGCCAGACTCCAGAATCAATAACACCAATTATTACATCTTTTCCGAAATCCGAAGCAGGCCATAAACCAGAGAAGGGATTTAAGGAAAGAAAATCGGTAGTGTGGGTGGTGTCAACAGTTACAGTCTTGTCTTTGTAAGCTGATACAAAACCTGGCGTCTTCTTTATGGCTTCGAGTTCCTCTGAAGACAGAACCGCACTAAACGCATGGGCAGCATTGTCATACGTGTATATAAGCGAGTCCTTTGTCGGGGTTTGACGCGAAGATTTAGTGGAACTAAAGATTGACGAATACCATTCTTCATGGCTTACAAAAGTCTTAGGCATCATGGACTTGTCCATGTGTACAATATATGCGGACCTCTCATTTAAGGCTGAAGAGGCTTTGAAATGGAAAGTGAACAGAATGCAGGAGCTGAAAAGCAGCAGAGTGCCAAGTGCATTCATTTCTTACTGACTATTGAGAGGTTTCTGCGTGTTAGCTTTGGTTCCTGGCTTTGATTTATATACATAACAAGCACTGCGTCGTGTGGCTTGTTTTGTTTTGGCCCCTCTGTTATTGGATAAATCTCCATTTGTCAAAATTCACATTAGCTTCAAAAGCCAGCTAGTAGCCTTCTCTTCGATGACAACAAGGAAAACAACCTTTTATGGTTATAGTTTTATAATTAATATTCATCTCACAGTTTCTTGTTCACAGTGACGGCCGTGGATGTTAATCCGGATCTTCTGTCCAGTTTTTATGGTGTCTTATTGTGTTCAATGAATTTCAGTCATTTATTTATGCAGGCTTCAAGTTTATTTATATGAAACTCACACGGGATCCGCGTAAATAAATAACTGAGATTTACTGAACACAATAAGACACCATAAAATTAGACAGAGATCTTCTTCCTGTAATAAGAGGCTTACCTTCAATCCATTTGCATTTATTCATGCAAGGGCAGTAAATCATATTTAATAGTTGTCAGTAAGAGAAAAGTTAACGCTAATTTTCAGCTAATAAAGGAAGCTATTTAGCTTCCAAAATTGGGGGTTAATATTAACTTTCAATCTTGGAAGCTAAGGAAGTTATATTATCTCCGGTAATATAGCAGCTTCCAAGATTAAAAGTTAATATAGTTGCTTCCAAGATTGAAAGTTAACGTTGAACTTAATATATTTATAAATATCTTTGAAGTATGTAGTTATATTTTTTACATTTTTATTTTTTATTTTCATCAACATATAAATTCAAGATACTTCAATTTAAAAATTAGTAGCAAAAAACTTTACGGTTTTAGCTTATTAAATATTTGAATATATTATAATTAATTGTAATTTGTTATTAACTTGAACATTATATTAGCATTTTAAATCAAAACATTAATATTAAATGATATTATATTTATTTGTGTTTCTCCTTTTATTTTTAGATTACTTATTATTGATAAAAATATAGTTAAACATTAATAATTAATTTAATTTTTGTAATTGTAATTTTCATTATATTTTGCCACAAGTAATGTAATAATTGTTAGATTTGTGTTTTTGTAGAGATTCACATAAGTTTAGTGATAATATGACTAAATCAAATAATTTAAGTTACTCAATTCAAAGAATACATAAATAGTTTCCTTTATTATAAAAATTTGTGCGATTCTATTAAACAAGTTGGGATAATTAAATAATAATAAAAATTATTTGATAATTAAATAATATTCTAAATAGTTAGATGTGTTTAGAGGTGCCACCTTGTTCTGATGTCAGGTGTTAACTTATGCTCTACTTTCCTTGCCACTGCTATAGTACTACGATATATTGTCGAGCTATTGGTATTCTGTTGCGCCTGCGTACTTCTTTCAGTTTTATACAGGAGGTTTTGTTATTTGGTTTATATTATATTGCCTAAAAATACTAGTTTGAAAGTGAAAACGGAAAAGAAAAAAAAAGAAAACAAGTAGAAATGCATAGAGAAATTGTTTTTATTGTTTTTAAAGATTTTGCACCTACAAATGCAGTAAGAAATTGTTCTTTATGAATCATAATCATCTATGTATTTATTAGTACAATTCTCTTAGTATTTTACAGTCTAATATTGATCTTCGATTGCTGTTATTGCTATTTTATTGTTACTGTTACTATTTTTAGTAATTTAATTATTACTAACATTTGTAAGATATTATTAATTGATGTTATGATCATTTAATATTTTGTTGAGTATGTAGACTTATAATTTAAGTTACTTATATATGGATATTAAATTTTAATAATAAAAATATGCTTTTGAAGTTTACATATTTGTATATTACCGATTTATTGGGCTTTTTTACTTTACTCAGAACTTATAAAACGTTAGGAACGATCATGCTTGTTCATACAAAAATTTCAGAGATCAATCTCCACATTTTTCTTTGAACAAGTAAATAGAGTGAAAGGTATATAGGGATTAGAGGGTTATTATACTCAGAATATTTTCTTTGAACACCTTGCGTATGATTTGCTAAAAAAATGTCTCCTTCTATATTTTTAAGTTGGAACCAATTACATATTCATCACAGCATTAATCATAATAATGACATAAAAACGAGTAAAATAATGATTTTTTTTTAATTAAGGCAATCCCACATTAGTTAATTACTTATTTTACAAGGTGGCAACGGCGATTAAAAACAACCGACTAAAGTCGGCACTAACGCTAATCAGTGTGCATGATAATTTACGATAGTAAGCTTGGGAAACTCAGTCAGTGCCTCACCAGAAGTATATACATATGACAAGTTTTGGTTAGATTAATGTTTTCTTTCTAGCACCAATCGCTGGGCGTTATTTTCCTTACTTTGACAATATTTTGTAACGCGTACGTGAAAGTAGAAATGACCCAAAAAAAATATGAAAAATAATTAGTTTTATTTTCTATAACTTTAAACGAACTTTTTAATGTCAAAACTTCTAAATTTTCTCGACGACCTTTATAAAAATTGATCAACTGAATGTAGTTAATTTCTTTTTATAATTTTCTTAACACGTGAACCTCTTAATTAATCAGAAGATTTGATAGTTCACAATTTGCTTAAACATCTATCGAAGACCTTAAACTTATATATATACGGCTTATATTGAATAAGGTTTATTTTCTTTGCCAGATTTTAGTCTGTTAATCAAGATCTTTTATTAAATTACTTTATTATCTTTAATCGAATTAAATTTGATTCGTTTAATCGTAAATTTATTAAAACCATAAAATTGTAATTAATTATTGTCTAATTTTATGCAAATTACTAACATATTTGTCACCAACTGATCATATACTTAGACTTGCGTTTGGAAGTGTTGGTCAGGTTTAGTTTATGTTTTCCGTCTCCATAGCCGACATGTTGATGACTCCTTTCCCCTTCATCACAGGTTGTTTGCCTATTGGCTGAATTCATTTAAACCCTCAAAATCAGTTTAAACTGGACCTTATCAACTCTTGTCTTCATTATTACACATGCACACGCACACGCACATAATATTCATCACTTCCTTTTCCCGTACAATACATATTGTGAGTTTAGAATTAATGTTAGTTTGTTGTCTGACTTGATTAGAGTTTATCACTGCTTATTTCTTGCTCGACGAAATAACCTAAAGAGATTTCAAAGCATATTCCATATTCTTTTGTTTTCTATTCGTTATCGTTACTAATTGGCATTACCCTTTTGTTCATCTTGAAGTATACGGAGCGATCGGGAGATGTGCCAAATGGATTATTTATCGGATCATGCTTAAAATTCAGCTTGTTCATACAATGAGGTGATATTGTCATATATATACAAACACACACACACGTATATAATCAATATATATATTTGAATTAAAACTATTTCATCAAATTTTGACAGTTTTAATTACACATATAAATCTAATTACATATATAATTAAAGGGGAGTTATTTTTCAACATTTCGATGAGTGACACCTTAAGTACTTAAATGCCTGTCTTCAAAATTAACACATAAGGTGAAGAAACTAAATTACATGACACATAAAATGAGTAATAAGTTACATTTATTTCTATATATTAATTTACATCAATAAATATTTTAAAATCAATTAATACACATATAATATCTTAATCAATTAAAATTTTTTGTAGAATATATAATATCTTGATTAAAAAATATTTTTATTATATAATCAGTGTAAAAAAATATTAAACATAAATGATAGAGGTTTTAAAGTTAGTAATCAAAAGATAATAGATATTATGATTACTATTAAAAAAGATAATAGATGGGTTTTATATTATCTCAACTAATCGTCTTTTAATCTCCTGTCGTATCATTTTTTTTTTGCAATAAAAGAAAAGTACAACAAACAACTTACAAAATATTGCGTGGGTGCCTAGACCTCGCGCTTGTTGGAATCCAACAGTGATCGAATCACGGGCGCAACGGAAATTAAAATTTTACGGATTCCAAGCGGATCTCAATAATTGATTAAACTTGAATCAAAATAATATTCGGATTAGAAATCCTACCTTGTTCGCTTTCAGGAGAAAAATTTCGACTATTTTTCTCTGAGTGATCAATCACTAGTTGTCCACATGTCCAGCCTCTGATGATATCTACAGAGCAATTTTCAAAACTGTTTTGGAGGAAGAAGACAGAAAGTGCTAGCTTTCATAAGCTCTCCCTTTAAATAGAAAAATCAAGATAGTCTTTTATTAAAATTAAAACTCCTTAATTAAAATTAGAATCAAATTTTAATTCTAATTAATTTAATTTTAATAAAATCAAATATCTAATATTTGATTCTTAAAGTTTCTCAAACTTTATAATTAAGTCCAACT
>JANPWU010000006.1:4252156-4264022 GCA_024707465.1 Erythroxylum daphnites
TCTACAGATAGAGCTAACCTATGAGAAACACATCAAACTTCCTCAGGAACCCATTTAAGTTTAATAAAAAGATTACGTGAAATCTCTGACCTAATGCCCCAAAATCAAACACTCGACACCTGAATTCAGCACAGCTAGTTTTCAGCAGTCTCCTTCAACATATCATTGGTTAACAGTAGTGGTACTCAACAGCCATAGACCTTCCAATAATGCGCGTGCAGTGATGTAGATGCTGCCAAGATAATCTTACTCTTCCAGTCTCCCAAAGCCACCCTTCAGACTCCATATTTTTTTTATTTGTCTGCAACTAGTCCAGTTTTGGAACGATTGCTCAATTATTGCTACTTTCTCTTAGAGTAATATCTTCAAACCTTTGAACAATCGAATGTATTTCCTGGCAAGTTACAAGCCTGCAGTTGCAAACAGCTTTGAATTGCTTTATTAGTGACTCATCTGTGTCAAATGTATGCATCTCGAACTTGTAAGACGATCTTCTAAATTAAAATTTTTGACTTGAAAGATTCACAAAGAAGAAGTTCAAGATTTGCTGGATTCAACTTCTGTGAACAAATCAGACGCTGCTAATGGCCACACAGGAAAAGCAAGTCTCCCAGGCAAACCACCAATACAAATTCGTGAATCATCAAATGGCGTGATAACATTGGCAGGATCTACTGAGGTCAGTGTCAGCACGTTTAAGGAAATGGCCGCATGCCTGGAACAAGGATCTTTGAGCAGGGCAACAGGGAGTACAAACATGAACAATCAGTCCAGGTGGGTCATGGACTTTTAGATGTGCATATAGATACTTAAAAACAGATAAAATTGTAAATATACTGCATTTAAAGATACCCTTAGTATCAGAGATATAGTATGACTCATGACTTTCATGTATTTGTCTTTGTAGTCGTTCACACGCGATATTTACGATCACTTTAGAGCAAATGCGTAAACTCAGTCCAGTTCTCCCAGGTGATAACAGTGTTAATGGAAGTATGAATGAAGAATATCTATGTGCAAAATTGCATTTGGTAGATCTTGCTGGATCAGAGCGAGCCAAAAGAACAGGTTCTGATGGTTTGAGGTTCAAAGAAGGTTGGTGGCATTGGTCACAAATTGTTGCAAATGAATTTTAGTTCTAAAATCATAGCTGATTGATAGTTCGTGTTTTAACAGGAGTTCACATTAACAAGGGCCTTCTTGCACTTGGCAATGTTATCAGTGCACTTGGTGATGAAAAGAAGCGCAAAGAAGGTGTTCATGTTCCTTATCGGGATAGTAAACTTACTCGGCTTTTGCAGGTATGTTCGACAAACTTGAGAAATGTAGAATTGCACGTCTATTGGGCCAAAATTGGCGCTGAATATTGACCCAAAAACCACTTTGAACCTGCATATGTGTTATGAATGATGTTTGTATAATCATGTTCCTTCAATCATATATTTTATACAGCTATTATCAGGTTTTGGTCTAAGCATCGTCTTGCATTAATGAAAATAAAACATGGCTAGCAAAATTAACATGTTGCCTCGTATACAACCTATCCAGACGAACGAACACTAGATGCCCACGATGCACACTCTTTCAGTTTCATGTCTTTTCTATTGATTACGTCTTTAGGCTTACACCTGAACGACGTACATTTATTTGGCAGGATTCACTAGGTGGAAATAGCAGAACTGTTATGATAGGTATTTTTGGCCTTATTCCTTTTGCTGATAGCTCCTGTTCCTTTATTCAGTTACCGTTTGATCCCTTTCCTTTGTTTAACTTGGTTGATTTTTCGATTGTCTAATTCCATCTCTTAGCCTGCATTAGTCCTGCTGATATCAACGCTGAGGAAACGCTCAACACGCTAAAGTATGCAAATCGAGCTCGAAATATCCAGAATAAGCCTGTTGTAAGTTTTCTTAGGATATTGCTCGCTTGATAATCTCTATTTTGCTTTGACATACTTGCAAGGACATAATGCTTTCATCAAGGTTTGATGTATAGCGTGTTTCTGTTTATATCCTTGACAGGTCAACAGGGACCCGATGTTCAGTGAAATGCTAAAGATGCGACAACAGCTAGAGTATTTGCAAGCAGAACTTTGTGCCCGAGGAGGAGGAGGAGGATGTTCACCGGACGAAGTTCAGGTACGTACAAATGTGCCTTGTTGTCTTCTACTCAATAGGCTAATCTCAAGATATTATTTAAAATACCAAGGAAACCATTTATCCTCTTACAGCTCCTCTGCAAAGTTGGTAATTTGTGGATGAATTGTACATGTAATGAGCCATTCTTGTAGGTTCTCAAGGAAAGGATTGCTTGGCTTGAAGCTAATAATGAGGATCTCTGCCGTGAACTTCATGAATACCGCAGTAGATGCTCTTCTGTAGAGCACTGTGAAACAGATGTTCAAGTATGTAACTACTGGTCCAGAGATGTTTTTAGACCAATTATTCCTTTCCACTTTGCCCAATGTGTCTGTGATTCCGTCGTAATAGTATATGTGAATTATTGCAAGTTTAGGCCTAGCGTTAGTTAATCTTATGCTACATTATTCAGGATGGTAGTCCCTGTTCTGTGAAAAGTGATGGGCTTAAAAGGAGCTTGCAAACTATAGAGACGTCAGATTATCAAATGGGTGAAACCATAGCAGGTAAACTTCAGATTTAAAATGGTTTTTTTTTTCAATTTTAGTTCTTGCTTTGATTTCACGGGCTGTTTAAAATCCATCATCTTAACAGACGATTCGAGAGAAATTGATGAAGAAGTAGCAAAGGAGTGGGAGCACACGCTTCTGCAGAATACAATGGACAAAGAGTTGCATGAGTTAAACAGAAGGTTGGAGGAGAAAGAGGTTAGAATGAAGTTTTCACTTTTTTGTGACCAAGAAGCATATATTTGTTAAATTATAGTTGAGACTTCTTAATCAGAAGCACCGAATAATTATTATCCGGCCAAGTCCAAAATATAATAAAAGAGCTTCAAATTCATGAATGGGTATAACTGAGAACTAGAAATTTCTAAATTAAGATTACATGAGTTTTGTGGCTACACGCAACTGCCATCGTTAGCTATATAACCATAATTATGGGAAATTAGAGGAGAGTAGAATAAGACAGGGAGTAGTGTGAGAAGCTATGGAGCTTAGAGCATCTGCATGAATTTTGTTAGTGTAATCATTATCATCCATGAGAGTATGCAGCAGCAATGTGCTTAGATTGTGATAAGGAATTATCTAGCGGTAACGGTTTTCGTGATTCACAATGTGATCCTGTTTTTCATGTTTGTATGAGCAGTCAGAAATGAAACTTTTTGGAGGGATTGATACTGAAGCACTCAAGCAACATTTTGGCAAGAAAATCGTGGAATTGGAGGATGAAAAAAAGGCTGTGCAGGTTAGATGACGCCATAAAAACTTATCCAAGTTTCTCTGGAAACAGGAAATTTTATTCACTCACTTGTTCTATTGTTGCAGCAAGAGAGGGATCATTTATTGGCTGAAATTGAGAATCTTTCAGCCGGTTCTGATGGACAGGCACAAAAGCTGCAAGATATTCATTCCCACAAATTGAAATCACTGGAGGCACAGGTAAATAAGCACCTATATATTGCATCTTTGTTGTTGGTATTGCACTCTCATTGTTAGTATTCTTATATGTTTCCTAGATTCTGGAACTTAAGAAGAAGCAAGAGAATCAGGTCCAGCTGTTAAAGCAAAAGCAAAAGAGTGATGAAGCAGCAAAGCGGTTACAAGAGGAAATTCAGTCTATAAAAGCCCAAAAGGTAATCATCTGGTAGTTTGTTTGTGTTGCATTTTGATATATCGCATCTTTTATTGTTACTGGTCACTTTCATTGTGTTCTTTCATCTGTATAGTTCTTGGTCTTTTTTTATTTACCTCCCCTTATGAGCGTGTAGGTTCACCTGCAACATAGGATGAAACAAGAAGCAGAGCAATTTCGACAATGGAAAGCTTCCCGTGAAAAGGAACTGCTCCAGGTACTTCTCCTTTCCTAGCTTATTTGGTTTCATTTGCATCTATAAGCATAGGGTTTTTGCATCTCATGCCACTAATAATTGCACTAGTTGCTATATTTAGATTCCGTCTACTCTTCTCAGCCTTTATGCATTTGCTATGCAGTTACGAAAAGAAGGGAGAAGAAATGAATATGAAAGACATAAATTGCAAGCTTTAAACCAGCGCCAGAAATTGGTGAGCTTAGTTCGCGTGAATAGTTACTGAATTTTCCATCCCGAATACAGATCACAGACTACCCAATCTTCCGGTTGATAAATATGAAAATAATAAAAATACACTCACAGTCAAGAGTTCCCAAATGTAGTCTTGTTTTGTAAGTTGAAGAACTGTGATATTAATTGTGATCTTTCAGATTTATGCTTGTAGCATCACTGTTCTGTTACGAAAATGTGTATCATACCATTCTACCTTATTTCAGGTTCTCCACAGGAAGACAGAGGAGGCTGCAATGGCCACCAAGAGGCTAAAAGAGCTGCTTGAAGCCCGTAAATCTTCTCTGCGTGATAACTCAGGTAGATTTCATGCATATATACCCCCCGTGATGGGCTTTATATGCAAATGCTCTGTTTCGGAAATGGATGTACATTTTACGGGAAGCACATGTAATGAACAGTTATGATCATCTAAGTCTATGCTATTGATGGTTAAATTCTGGAGTGCCCATATTAGGAGGTTTTATACTTTATGAAAACATGGGGTTGATCCCTTATTTGTTTTCCTTTAATAAATCAAATTGCTGATGTGTGCCATCTTCCAGCTATCAGCAATGGAGGAACAAACGGGCAGGTAATTGTCTTGGATAATCTTCTTAGTGGATGCTTCTGGTTATCCTTATGAAGCAACTTATGCTCTTTTCTGCATATGCAGACCAATGAGAAGTCCTTCCAGCGGTGGCTTGATCATGAGCTAGAAGTCATGGTGAACGTGCATGAAGTTCGCTTCGAGTATGAGAAGCAAAGCCAAGTGTATGTAATTTACTCCTAGACCTATCATTTCTTAAAGTCACGTAGCCTGTCTAGTTTTGTGTTTGTTGATGCCATGTTTTACAGGAGGGCTGCACTGGCGGAAGAACTGGCTGTGCTGAAGCAGGTTGATGAGTTTGCTTCAAAGGGGCTAAGTCCTCCTAGAGGGAAAAATGGATTTGCTAGGTACGAGTTTCAAAAAAAATCACTTTTAACAATGCTTCTTATATCAATACAATGGAATCATTAAGTAGTATAGAAATGCTTGAAACCAGAGTTCTAATATCACAATTTGCTTTTTTTTTTCCCCCTGTTTGGCCATCAGGGCTTCTTCGATGTCACCCAATGCCAGAATGGCCAGAATATCTTCACTAGAGAATATGCTAGGCATATCATCAAATTCACTTGTATCTATGGCTTCACAACTTTCAGAGGCAGAAGAGAGGGAGCGTGCATTCACTAATCGTGGACGTTGGAATCAGCTGCGATCAATGGGAGATGCAAAGAACTTACTCCAATATATGTTTAATTCTCTTGGGGATGCAAGGTGCCAATTGTGGGAGAAGGAAATGGAGATCAAAGAAATGAAAGAACAATTTAAGGAACTTGTAACTTTACTGCGACAGAGTGAAGTACAGAGAAAAGAAGTAGAGAAGGAGCTAAAATTGAGAGAGCAAGCTGTGGCAATTGCTTTGGCGACATCAGCCACAGTAAGATCTCACTTTGTCATACTTTTCTTTTCATGCATCATTTAGAAGTCGTAAATTTGAGCTAATGCAAACAAAAATCTGGAAGATTAGCAAGCATGCGATGGTGCTTAATTATCTTCCTATTATAATTCTTATTACTCTGCATGTTTCATCAAGTCAGCATGAATTTTGTTTTGGTTTCACTTGCCTTTTATTTGTTTATGCATTTGAGTATGACTTCCATTCTTTCTGAAACTGAATACCAAATTTTGCTCAGGCTGACCAGGAGCATGCTAACTCCCCTAATCCACTGAAACATGTAGCTGATGATATGAATGGTCCCGTGTCTCCAATTTCTGTGCCAGCACAGAAGCAGTTAAAATATACTCCTGGAATTGCTAGTGGTTCTGTCAGAGAGTCAGCCGCTTTTATTGATCAAACAAGGAAGGTTAGTTAAAGTTACCTTCCTTTTTACCATGGTATTAGGCGTGCATTATGCCTTCATCAATAAGTTTGGTTTACCGTTACTGCAGATGGTACCCCTTGGCCAGATGCCAATTAGAAGACTATCAGGTTCAGGTCAAGGAGGCAGGCTATGGAGATGGAAGAGAAGTCATCACCAGTGGCTTTTACAGTTCAAATGGAAGTGGCAGAAGCCATGGAGACTATCAGAAATGATTAGGCAGAGTGATGAGACGATCATTAGAGCAAAACCTCGTCCACAGTCCCTGAGAGGAATGGTCTGATCTTTGGCAATCACCAGATTATATATACTCATGACTCATTTTTGACCTATGAGTATGATCCCAGCCTGCTAGATGGATCCGCAATAGATCTGTACAGGTAATATTAAGGTTTGTTAAAACTTGACAGCAGCTATGTTTTCAACCCCTTTGCATTCCCAGATAACAGAATGCATCTGATAAGGAGCCCCATCCAATGTCTGTTATTTTAATGAAGAACAGTGTATAACCAGAGACAATTTGCTTCTCAGGAAAAACTTGAACTCTGTAGCATCAGGTTCCAACACCAAAGATTTATAAGCGAATAGAAGTTTGTTTATGAACACACCTGACATAAATGATCCAATTTACTGTCTTTCTCCTTGTACAGCGTACTGCAAGTTGCTGCTGAGGATTTATGCTTACAGTCGTCTTGGATGAGATGATTTTGAAAGATTTAGGAGCTTAATCTTCGAATTTTGGGCCACAGTTAATAATTACAATGGGAGCATCTTGTAAGGCAGGGTGTTGTTGCCACGTGATAATATGTGGAGGGCTAGATGGCGTATGCTGGAATTACTGGGTATCTTCAGGTGCCCTCAACGCTTGTTGTATATTCTGTCCATAACCACAGCCTGGGGAGCAAGTCCTCTCACAGAAAGTTATAAGAAGCGACTTGGTCTGATTTTTCTCGTATTGCTCCATTCTCTACCTGTAATACAATGTTTATATTGTGTGAAAACAGATTGATTACAATAAACGGATTGCTTCTTAGAAAACCACAAAGTTGTGAGGAAAATTGTAAATTTACACTAACTCCTGTTTGTAGTTAAGTCTTTATGAGGTCTTGTACACATCTGTAACCTGTTACGGCAACAGTAATCAATGCAGCAACTTAGCTCTCCGTCGTTTTGTGTTATACATTGTGATTGTTTGAACAATAATTTGAAGTCATGAGAAAAATAACATATAGAAAAGGTGGCTGAAAAAATGAGAAAAAAGGAGGAAGGAGAAGAAGAGAGGGTCAAGAAGAAGACAGTTTAGGAAAAGTTTATTAAAGGGCAAAATAGGAAATGTAAAAATTTAAGGATAAATTTGGAATTTAATTTTTAGAAGGGTATTTTTGTAATAATAAAATAAAAGAGGGTTAAATATAATTTTAATATTTAAGGGTATTTTAGAAATTATGGTAGCCAGATATAGCAAGGTTTTTTTAATAATTAAGAATAAAGTAGAAAAGGGAATAATGTTAGATTATTAAGTGTAATTGGGTTGAATTTTTTTTTTAAATAAGTCTAATAGAATTTTGTAATATATAGGTCCGAATGTCAGATTAAGGAGTAAATTGGACTTATCAATTAGTTAAGTCCAAAATTCATGTAAGAACAACCTTTAGCTGTACTTCTAGAATAATATACGATTCTTAAAACCTTGAAATTTGTTATTAATAAATTATTTCAAATGAATCATATTTTGTTACGTATTATGAAATGTATTGCTTGATAATTCAACGAAAATTTTGTAATTAAAATTTTCAATTGTGCATTAGTATAATTAAGAATAATAAAGTAAATAAATCACGTTCATGAAATTAAATATAAACTAACTTATAATAGGTTGATAATAAGTTGTGGAAATCATGAATTTGTAGTCAACCTAGGATAAGCTACATTCGATAATCATAAATTGATAAGTTATTTAAATATGAGTGAGCAATGCCTAAGTACCTGTCCATATTCTTGAGTCTCGAGGATGTCTCATATCGATGACTAGGTACTGTAGTAATGTCGGAATATCCTGAGTTTTAAGAAATATCATGTGTCAATAGCTTGGTAATATAGTGGTACCGAATTACCAAATTAGATTGTGAAATTAAAGTACCATGTGCTAATATTTATATATCTTTTATGTTTCCACTTAGCAAGTATTATGATGAGTAGAAATGAGACGACAAACTATTGAATATAAGCCTACTAGATAAAGAGAACTTAGACAATTTAGTTAATAATGAGATAAACCATAAATGATAATAATAAAATAATATTAGTATTAATCTTTAACAATGATAACATTTTGAATGTTTCTTAAATGTTTGGATAAGTTGAGAATTATTGTGTATTTTGGTATTATACATATGTTTTAATCATTTGATTAATTTGTATATATACATATTAAGTTATTTAATTTTAAAGATACAATCAGTTGTCTTTGTTGAACAGGCAATTCACCTCTTGCCACTGTTTTTTTAAGAGAGAGAGATTGTTATTACTCCGTATCTAAATATCTATATTTGTTCAACACAATCCAACTTCCTGAGAGTAAGGATAGCAATGGAGTCGGGCCTAACACGAACTTGACCTGAAAATTTCTAAGTCTAGGCTTGCTCGAATCTTGATCAAACTCAAGACAATCAACCCAATCATTTAACTCAAAACGACATTATTTTCCTATAACTTTTAGGCTTCGAGCTAAACTCAAACTTCAAGTCAGGCCGCACCAAACTGAGTCCGAGTCTTATTGCCATCTCTACTTAGAGAGTTTAGTGCTGATTTTCTTACCCCCGAATGTTTGCTGAGATTAAGAAACTTCTATAGGGAAAAACTAAGTACAGTGTAGTCTGCTGAAGAAACTTCTATAGGAAAAAATCAAAGTACAGGGCAGTCTGCTGAAAGAATAAGTTCCTAACTAAATCGGGCGAAAGAACAAGCTGAAATTAATGATAAAGAATACGATAAGCAATGATATCCCATTTCATAAAATGTAGTATCGTTTGAATTTAACCTGTAATATGCACCAGTCAAGTTGTGACGACTATGAGAAGCCACGATGGGGGTCCAATTCACCATCCTCCGGTAATACAGTCTCTTTAATCTCTTGTAACATCTTTAGTACTTGCCACATAGTAGGCCTCTGCTCAGGCGAGGTCAAGCTACAAGCCATAGCTACCTCAATTAGCATTTCCAATCTGTTGTCTTCTGCACCGTCATCTTCTCTCCAGGACCTTACCCAATTCATCATATCATTTGGGACTAAAACCGGGAACTCAGATGGAAGCTTGCCAGTTAAGAGCTCTAACAACAGAATCCCATATGCGTAAACGTCAGATTTAGAGGTTGTTTGGTGATTTGAATTGCGAGTTTCTGGAGCTTTGTATGCTCTGTTGTCTGCGTCATCGTCAATCGTTGAATTGAAAAGAACAGTAAGACAATAGTCTGCAACGCAGGCCGCAAAATCTGGGCCAAGAAGGACGTTTGATGACTTGAGATTGCCATGGACAAACCTCCATGCTTGGTGGATATATGAGAGGCCTTGCGCTACGTCCTCTCCTATTTTCAGACATGAGGTCCAGTGAAGTGGCTTTGCTCTCGTCGATTTAGAGCCTGCATATGCAACAGTTTAGAGTCTTTAGACTATAGTGCGAAACGAGTTATGACTTATAATGAGTTGTCGTCCGACGTCAGATTGATATTTTGACCTTTCAGACAATGATGACCTTTCAGACAATGTATGGTGGGGTCCAACCCAATTCCTATCGAAATATTCCGTTTCATTTCATAGATTCCATTAGGCTCGGGTGGAGCATTACACACACAAATTAACATTTAATTGAGAAACAACCGGATCGAATCAATTTCCAATGTAGTCAAAGATTCACTTTGCTGGTGGAGTCGAGTCAGGCACAATTCTTATTAACATAACCAAGTTAATAAATAAACTTGCAAGCATAAGCAAAACTCGATTAAGTCAGCATCAGTTTTCTTATACTGGCTCACTGAGTTAAAAAAGTAACGAACCTGAAGAGACGATAGTGCAGAATGAAGCTGATTAGCTTACCGTGAATCAAAGAGAAGAGACTGCCATTGGGTTGGTAATCATAGATCAGAAGCCTCTCTTCTCTGGCTTGAAAATATGCTCTGAGTGGAACCAAATTGGGATGTCTAAGTCCACCCACTGATTCCATATGCCCATCGAACATAGCTTTGGTTGTCCCCGCCAACTTACTAGCATCAAGCCTCTTAACGCTAACTATCAAACGATTGTCCAAGACTGCCTTGTAGGTGGTTCCAGTGGTGCCTCTTCCTAGCAACTCAGCTGAAGCTCTCATTAGCTGATCAAGCGTGTAAAGCTGTGCCTCACCAGCACAGAACAAAAGACTCCCACTTTTGCCCACTTGCATTCCTTGCATTCGTTTCACTTTCTCCTCCAACTCGTTCTCCTGCTGGTCTATTTGCATCACAGCCGCCATTTCAGGATTGATCACATTTTCAGATTCACTTGTGCTCTTCGACTTTTTCTGGTTTCTTTTCTTTCTCACAGCTATTACAAAACAAAGGAGTGAACCAATGAGAACGAACACTGCTGATGAAAACCCAATAATGAGTGCTGTTCTCTTGTGTTTCGTTTTTGGACTCTGTTTTCCAAATCCAACGCCGTGTAAGTTTTCACTTTGACCAAGGGCGATCATCGGAGGTGGTGGCGCCGCTGCCGACAACGATGGACGGAAGAATGGTGAACTGGGACGACATTCTTTCTGTATAATCTCTCCACAAAGACTCGGGTTTGATAAAAAAGAGGACAGTCCAAAACGGGCTAATGTTGGTGTCACTGGCACTGCACCAGTGAGATTGTTACACGAGACATTGAACGCTTGAAGAAAGGATTGGTTTAATGAAGGTACACTTCCATTGAACCTGTTCCACTCAAGACGCAGATAGTACAGGAGCTCTAGAGATATTAACTTGGAGGGTATAGGTCCAGTTAGATTGTTGTAGGACAAATCTAGAGTGCCTAGTCTGTGGAGGGAAATGATTGAAGGTGGGAAATAACCAGTAAATGAATTGTGAGCTAAAAAGAGAGTCTTGAGGTTGACGAGTTTGGACAAATCAGGAATTGGTCCGTTAAGGGAGTTGTTCTGCAGACTGAGAACTCGGAGCTGGTCAAGGCGACTCAAAGTGTCGGGAGCGAAGACACCGCCGAGATCTAGGCCTTGAACAACGAGTCGAACAACCTTTCGTTGGAAACATTTTACTCCTAGCCATTGACAGAAGTGGAAGCTTGTGTTGGGAGAGTATGGGAGATTGTATTTCAAATCAGCTTTGGATTTGAAGACGAGAAGAGCAGTTGCATCAGACGGTTGTAATAAGTTCACCGACGAGGCAACAATGCCCAAGGAACATAAAGACAGCACAAAACAAGCTTTTGGCAAGAGAAAATGGAGCATTGTCTCTGTTGAGTGAAACTGAAACCCAGCTATCGAGTTGTTAACTCTGTTTATATTTGGCTGGCACAAGACCACAGGTGCAATTGGTCCATGACATCCCCTACAGCTACAGGGTCGGGAATGGATAGAGAAAATAGCGTATTACCTTAGGTGATGGGAGAGAACGGGCAGTACGTGACAAAGCTTGTCAGCTCACAGGAACAGCTTGTCGGAACTGCAAGCTCAGAATCACGTGAACTTAA
>JANPWU010000006.1:4318344-4332330 GCA_024707465.1 Erythroxylum daphnites
CATACGGGTAAACGGGTAAAAATTTGCTCCCCATACCCACCCCCGTTCGGGTAATTTTATCGGGTACCCATCGGGTTTGGGTACAATTGCCATCCCTAGTTGTTGAGATGGAAAGGTAAGTTGGCAGTTGGTAATAGCAAGGCATTTAGGCAGCAGATAATTGGCATTAGCCATGATGAGGTAGTCGGAGGACATGCAAGGGTGGTGGCTACGACAAAGAAGATACAAAACATGTTCTTTTGGAAAGGGTTGGCGAGAGACGTGAGGAGATACGTCCGGGATTGTATGAATTGTCAGAGAAACAAATACGACAATTCAACATATCCAGGACTTCTACAGCAGATTACAATTCCAGAGGGAAGTTGGCTGGAGATCAGCCTTGATTTCATCGAAGGATTACCAGTATCAAAGGGAAAGTCAGTAATCTTTGTTGTGGTGGATCGCTTCACAAAGTATGCTCACTTCATATAGGTGAAACATCCCTGTGCGGCTAGTGATATTGTGGAGTTGTTCCTTACTAATGTGTTTAAACTATATGGGATGCTGGAGTCGATTGTTAGTAATAGAGATTCGATTTTTATAAGCAAATTTTGGCAGGACTTATTGAGGCTGTAAGGGTACAACTTAAATACTCCACCGTGTACATCCACAGACCGATGGTCTCACTAAAGCGGTTAATAGATTTTAGAAACCTACATGCGATGCTATTGTGTTGAAACCCCACAGAGATGGAGCAAATGGTTGTCCATGGCAGAGTGGTGGTATAATACCACGTATTGCCCATCTATTGGATCCACACCCTTCGAGGTGTTATACAGCTGTCCTCCACCCGTATATACACCATATATAGCGGGAGACTCAAGGGTGGCAGAAATGGATAAGGTGCTCAATAATAGAGAATCAATCATCAATGTAACGAAGTTTCATTTACAGAGGGCTCAGAATCGGATGAAGTAGTACGTAGAAACTAGGAGTTCAGAGCGTGAATTTGCAATTGGAGACATGGTGCTACTCAAGCTACAACCTTACAGGCAACACACTCTGCAAAGGGGGAGTAATCAAAAATTGTCCCCTCTGTATTATGGACCATACAAGGTGATATAGAAAATGGGGAGGGTAGCTTATAAATTGGAGCTTCCAATCACCTCCTTAATACACCTTGTATTTCATGTATCACAACTGAAGAAGGTAAAAAGGGATCGGGTTAGAGTTTCATCAGCATTGCTAGAATTCATCACACTAGTGGAGCGAATTCCGATAGCACTATTAGACTGACGCATTGCAAAGAAGTACAACAGAGTAGTAACTCAGCTATTAATACAATGGTCGGATGGAGGAAGTATGGACGCGACATGGGAATATCTCTTTGATCTTCAGAAGCGTTATCTAGAAATCAACTTAGTGGACAAAAATGTTAAGGAGAAGGGAATTGTTGCAGAGAAAGTCGGAGAAGATGATACGTAATAAGAAACACGACAAAACGTTAGCGTTGTGACGGAGAAGAAAAGCGCAATGTTTAAATAAAAAGAGGTACCAGAGTAATAAAATAGACGTAAGGATGGAGTATTGTAGGAGTTGTATTTAAGCCGAATGCATGTGACTTCAACGGTATGGAATGATTATGAATAACTTGTAATCTCTCTCTATCAATGAAATCTGTTTCTTCTCTCTCTCCTTGATGTTCTTCTTTCCTTTCTGACAATCCCAAAACTGAATATACGCATTCTTTTACTATCGCTTTTATTCCATAACACTATTTACCCAAAAAGGTGTAGTTGGTTCTTTTTCTATTTATGTAGTCCAACACCCATCACAAGATCTATTTATGTAGTTGGTTCTTTTGCTATTGATTGAATTATTTACTTCTTTAAACTTTTAGTATTACGTGAAAATAGTTGAAGAATTTCCATTCTTAATATGCATATTTGGTCGGTGGAACTATTTTATAGAGTAATAATCAAAAGGCAATTTGTAGTGCCAAAAAATAGAGAGAATGGTGGTCGTATGTTGCTATTTAGTTGCATTCAACAATAGAAAAGGAATTTCTTTTTCTTGAATAAAATTAGTTTGCTACACAAAACTATATATTCAAGCCAAGTGTTAAAATGGTTCCTACATTTTGATTACATGTGATTCAAAGTTGGAATTGGTCTTCTTTAAGTTGTTACTTCATTACTTAGTCAAAGTAGTGAAAAATAAACGTGTTAGTTATCAGTCACGTTATCAGTTTTTTTGGCTTTTCTATTTTTACAGTAGCCTATAAACATAGGCCTTTTTATTTAGTATAGGTATTCTTTTGTTGAGCAATAATAAATAAAACAGAGTGTTCTATATCTTTTCTTTATTGACTTTTCTAGCAAATTTGGTATTAGAGCTGGGTTAAATCAATTGTGTTTTTCATTTTTTATTCTTTTTTCTTTTTGGGCAAAAGGGAAACACAGGAGAGTGAGAAATCAAGGATTAGATGGCAACGAATGCTACTTCCTCATCTTCTCAGCCACTCCTACCAATTTTCACCGAGGAAAAATATGAGTTTTGGAGTATTAAAATGAAAACTCTTTTTATGTCTCAAGATCTTTGGGATCTCGTGGAGTATGGTTTTGTTGATTTAGTAGATCCTGAAGAAGAGGAGAAAGAAAAGTTGAAAGATATTAAGAAGAGGGATGCTAAAGCTTTGTTCTTTATCCAACAAGTAGTCCATGAATCAATATTTTCCAGAATCACAGCAGCAAGCACATCCTTAGAGGCTTGGAAAATATTGAAAAAGGAGTTTCAAGGTTCTTCAAAGTAATGACGGTAAAGTTACAGACCTATCGTCGTGAATTTGAAACCTTATCTATGAAAAATGGTGAATCGGTTCAAGCTTATTTATCTAGAGTTTCATATCTTGTTAATCAAATGAAGTCATATGGTGATGATTTGTCTGAACAAACTGTTGCTACAAAAGTGTTAAGGAGTCTCACTTTAAAATTTGAACATGTTGTTGCTGTTATTAAGGAAGCTCATGATTTGTTTGTTTATTCGTGTGATGAACTAATGGGTTCTTTGCAAGCTCACGAGGAAAGGCTACACAGGTCACATGAAAAAAAAAATGAAGAAAAGGCTTTTCAGGTAAAGGGGGAGTCTGGTCAAGAGGAAATGATAGAAAATTTCTCTGGTCGTAGTCGAGGCAGAGGTGGCTTTCGTGGAATAGCTACGGTAGAGGTTGTGACAGAAGCAACTCTTATGGGGAGAGGCAGAATAAGTTTTGTAAAACAAAAACTAGGTCATATAGAATCTTTCTGTTGGCAAAAACAAAAGGATGAAAAGAACCAAACAAGTTTTGCAGAAGAAGATGATATGCTATTGATGGCTTTATTTTGTGAGAATGAGAAACAAACTCATTTTTTTGGATAGTGGTTGTTCTAATCACATGTCAGGAACAAACTCATTTTTTAAAGAGTTTGGTGAGTCCAAAAAATCAGAAGTGATGCTAGGAGACAACAAAAAGATTCAAGTCGAGGGCAAAGGTATCGTTAGCATTAAAACAAGCCAAGGTAATGCTAAACGTTTAAAAGATGTGATGGTTGTTCCGAGTTTGTCTCATAATTTGCTTAGTATTGGACAATTAATGATTGGCGGATACTCAATTTTGTTTGATGATGGGTTTTGTACTATTAAAGATAAAAAAATTTTGCTCAAATTGTTGCCAAGGTTCCAATGTCTAAAAACAAAATATTTCCATTAGAAGTTTCAATGGTTGAGAAGTATGCTATGGTTGCTAAAGGAGACAATGAAACTAGATTGTGGCATTTGCGTTACGGGCATTTAAATATCAATGATCTGAAATTGTTGCAACAAAAAGAAATGGTTTTTGGATTACCGAAACTTAAAAATCTTGGTTTTTGTGAAAGTTGTGTTTATGGAAAACAGAGTAAAAAACCTTTTCCTGTAGGGACAGCTTGGAGAGATAAAAAACCTTTTCCTGTAGGGATAGCTTAGAGAGCTTCTAAATGTCTTGAGCTAATGCATGCAGATTTATATGAGCCGATGAGTACTGAATCTCTTCAGGGTAGTTGATATTTTTTATTGTTTACAAATGATTACAATCGTATGAGTTGGGCATACTTCTTGTAAAATAAGTCGGAAGCTTTTGACAGATTCAAAAAATTCAAAACACTTGTGGAGAGGAAAAGTGGTCTTCTAATAAAAGCACTACGGAATGATAAAGGAGGTGAATTTGTTTATGCTAATTTCAATGTTTTTTATGAGGAAAATGGAATTTGCAGGGAGCTTTCAACACCTTATACATCGAAACAAAATGGTGTAGCTGAAAGAAAAAATCGAACAGTAGTAGAGTTGGCTAGAAGCATGATGACAATGAAAGGTCTTCCTATTTATTTTTGGGCTGAAGCTGTCGCAACTGCAATATACCTTCTCAATTTATCTCCTACAAAAGTAGTTCATAATCAAACACCATTTGAGGCTTGGATAGGTAGAAAACCATCAGTAAGACATTTAAGAGTTTTCGGTTGTATAGTTTATGCTTTGGTTAAAACTCATGCTCATAAGTTTAATGAAAAATCTGAGAAATATGTATTCGTTGGTTACTATTCTCAATCTAAAGCTTATAAGTTGTATAATCCCATTAGTGGCAAGATTACCATCAGTAGGGATGTAGTGCTTAATGAAGATGCAAATTGGGTTTGGAATAAAGAAAATGAGCAGTAATATCAATAAGTTTTAGAAGAGAATATTGCACCACCACAAGATCAAACGACAATGACTTCTAGCTCTGGAGGTGACAGTTCTTCCATTTCTACAAGCCATGGTTCATCATCATCAAGTTCGTCAAACGAGACTCTTCCAAGGAAATTTAGATCCCTACAGGAAATATATGACTCTTGCACTTTTGTTCTATTTGTTTCAGATCCTATTTGCTTTGAAGAATTTGCAAAAGAAAGTGAATGGCGTAAAGCTTTGTAAGAGGAGATGTCATCTATTCAAAAAAAATCAAACTTGGGATTTGGTAGAATTACCAAAAGAAAAAAATGTTATTAGACTCAAATGGGTGTACAGAACAAAGTATAATATAGATGGGAGCATCTAAAAACACAAGGCAAGGCTTGTTGTAAAAGGGTATTCTCAACAATAAGGTATCAGTTTTGAAGATACTTTTTCTCCGGTGGCCTGATTTGAAACGATAAGAACTTTCTTAACTGTAGCTGCTCAACTGAATTGGCCAGTATATCAATTTGACGTTAAATCTGCTTTTTGGAATGGAGATTTAGAAGAAGTTTATATCTCACAACCTAAAGGTTTTGTTTTTTGATGGTAATAAAAATAAAGTTTATAAGTCAAAACAAGCACTTTACGGTTTAAAGCAAGCACCACGAGTATGGTACTTCAAAATTGATTCTTATTTTCAGGAGAATGGATTCGAAAGAAGCGAAAATGAGCCTACACTTTATGTTGGCCCTCAAATTTTTTTCTTAAATTAACCATAATTTAAATTAATTATGAGGTTTTGATGGATTAATTTTTGGAGTTTAATAATTATGTTAATGTTAGTAGGATTTTATTATTAGTTGTATTAAAGTAGTAAGAATGTTGAAGCGTAATTTTGGAAGATCATTTAAGGTTAAAAGGCATAAGCATTAAAAGAAGGGGTAAAATGGACTTTGCACATTCATTTAGGATATAAGTGAAAGAAGAGTTGTTGTCTTGTATTTGAAGAAAAGCGAAAACATGGATGAAGGGAGAGAAAGAAGAGAGTGACATCTTTGAGCAAGGTTTAAGGAAGGATTTTAAGGTGGGTAATATGTTTTATAGTTGTTATGTAATATGGGTTAATTGTCTTATGTGTGAATATGTGCTAAATTGTGAGTTGTTGTGATGTGAAAAATGCATTATGATGTGTTTTATGTCATGCCTTGAAAGATGTATGATATTTTGATATAATTGAATTGTGATTTTGATCATGTTATGCCTTGAAAGATGTCATGGCATTTTGTATAAATGAAAAGAAAAGAAAGAGCAAGAAAAGTATGAAAGTATGATGAAATGATTTGAACATGAATATATGCATTTGTTTGGGTAAGAGTGGAACCATTTTGTTCGTTACGTGCACGTTGATAAGAGCCTTCTCCTGGCTGCCCACTTGTGGCATATAAGCTCCAAAAATGGGCTCATTCTATTCATGATGTAAACTTCGGTTTCTCTATTTTGTTTCCATGGAACCCTCGAGCCATTTGTTGAATTGTCAATTGTGATGTATAATTAAGTGTTATGTTTTGATGGATGAATCTTCATGATATGTTCTATATGATGACCTTTGAACTATGAATTTTTGAGCTAGATTTGTGGATAATCGAATTGTTAGATGTATATATAAATATGTTCTTAAATAGTATGGCTCGTTGCCAATGACTATAAATGTATAAGCCACTGAGCTTCGCAGCTCACCCTTATCTTCCACTCCGCAGGTGAAGAAAAAGCAGATCAACATTGATCCTTCTAAAGTTTGGCAAACACCAAGAATAGAGACTTTTGTAATTAAGTTAGTTCAGAAACTTTTGGTATTGAGAATCATATTAAGCATAAGCATTCAATTGTATCATGTGCATTTTGTATTTTGTAATAAGCCAATGGTGTGGCTTTTGATATGTAAATAAAGTTTTCAAACTCTTTTGCTTTAGTATTGAAATGATAAATTGAAGTAGTTTTGGTTGTGTATGATCATAATTGACTTCTTTGTTAAAATGGTTGTGTTGAAAGAATTGTAAGTATGGATGTTTTGTGTTGAATGTTGGTGGTATGGGTTTTGTCCGAAGGTTTCACCGCGGCGAGGCCCAGAGTACGCCGCTACAAACCTTTCCTGAAGGATTTTCTGCGCTAAATTTGGGGACTTTGCCATGGCAAAGCCAGACTTTTGTCGCCACATATTTTTCCCAAAGGGTCATTTTGCTTGACCTTCATACTTGGTCGCGGCGACCCCACCACTGCTGAAGCTAAAATTTTTCGAAGTTTAAAATTTTTAGGAAATCAGAGCCTCGTAATAGGTACTGAGACTTGGGCACCAACACTTTATTTGAAGAAGAACGGTAATGGTGATTTTTTGGTAGTATGCTTATATGTTGATGGTATGATCTATATGGGGTCTAGTGAGTCAATTATTGTTGCATTTAAGGCTTGCATGATGAAGAAATTTGATATAATAGATTTAGGTTTATTGCATTATTTTTTGGTCTTGAAGTGAAACAATGTCTTGATGGGATATTTATTTCACAAAGAAAGTATGCAATGGACCTTTTGAAGAAGTTTAATACGGTGAATTGCAAAGTAGAGACAACACCCATGAATGTGAATGAGAAGTTGAGTAGACATGATGGTGTTGAATTTGTGAATGCGACATATTTTAGAAGTCTTGTTGGAGGCTTAAGCTACTTGTCTCATACTAGACCGGATATTGCTTTCTCGGTTGGAGTTATGTCTAGGTTTATGCATAATCCAAGCAAGCTTCATCTTGGAGCTGCAAAGAGAATTTTGAGATATGTAGCAGGAACCACAGAGATGGGAATTTGGTACTCTAAGGTATTAAAGTTCAAACTGAGAGGTTTTACTAATAGTGATCATACAGGTTCCATGGATGATAGAAAAAGCACGTATTGCACCTTGTTTAATCTTGGCTCTGGAGCCATTTCTTGGAATTCAAAGAAGCAGGAGGTAGTAGCCTTATCGACATCAGAGGCTTAAAATCTGAGGATTGGATTTTCTGTGTTAGATTGTGGTTGTGATATTGGATCTGTTATTGATTATCAACTACCGGTTCATATCTGCTTCTGATGATTATTTTTAGCTTTTGGTTCTCTGTGAGAGGTTTGTGGCGTGTAGTCTTTTTTAGATCTCGTGTAGATCTAGTTGTGATCCCGGCCGAGACATGTAGATCAGGTCTTCTCTTTCTGAGGAAGATCTTAAAATGGCTTCGCTGGTTGGTGCAATTAATGCGTATTACTTACTCGGGAGCTGCAGCCATGGCAGAGTCGAACGATTCTGTGTCTGTTGACATGGAGAAGATCTATCTCAGTGGAAAGGTTTGGTTTTTTATTTCTGGGTTTGTTTCTTACTGTCAATGCACGTATGCATTTGTTTGATTCTTTGGTTCTTACTCAATTCTTAAGTGGGTTATTCGTTAGTTCCCCATGTTTAATGGATTTCAAGTTTCCATCTTTATTCCGTTAACGAGTATATTTTTTCTGCTTTTTTCTCTTTCAAGTTCTTCATTCAAAAGGTTTTGTAGCTGCGTCTTTTCTTTTTTATTTTTCCTTTCAATGATGGGAGATTTGGAGTTAGCATTTCATAACACCAAATGGGCACTTGATGTGCATTTTGGGTTAACGGTTTTTTTTTCAACTGGTAGCTGAAAAGAGTTCTTTCTGATCTTTTTATTCTTTCATGTTTCATTGACGTTCTTGGATTGGTTATCTTTATCACATTAACTCAGGAGGAAATTACTTGTTGATCTTCAATTTCCCCTTTCGGATTTAAGGTATTCTTCTGAATGCATTAATCATTCGGTAGGAATGTTATCTTCGCGAATATTTAGACTGGGTTTTTGATCATCTTGGTACCTGAGTTTTTAACTTTTGAGTTTATCTATAAGTTGGAGAAAGAGCCAGCTGGAATGATAAAAGATGGGTGTGGTTGGTCCTATTTGTCTGACGTGTTGAGAGGCCAAATGGAGAAGGATGTTTATGACGACTGTGATACAAGTCTTCGTGCTCTGTGATGTTATCTTTTATATATTTATACATATTGTGACTGGTTGTGATCTCAAGAATACAAGACGGAGTTATCACAATAGAGGATCTTGGCTAGGTATGTGCCTCTTCGTTTATGTGCCTCTTCGTTTCTGAAACTGAAGATCTGATATTAATGTTTCCATGTAGCATCTCAGGCGTAGACTAGATTCATTTGTAGTGGCATCAAGGTCATAATGGGTTTTCCACGATCATCGACCCAGGTATGTCTTTACCCATTCTCCAGCTATTCTCTGTGGTCCTTTAAATAAGGATACACTCACCAGTGGATCCTAACCGTATGTGAAGGTAAGGGTGGCACCTTGTTCGCATTCTTGGTACTTTAGTTTCTCGCGATTATCTATTGTTATTACAGTTTGTAGTGTTGTTAAATTATCTTTCCCATGTCATTTTAACTATAAAATTAAATCTAAAGACTTTATTGTATTTTCAAAATTACATTATTATATTTTATTTTTATGTTGTTTTTTTTCCTTTTACTGAGTTTCTTAATAGATTTAGTTTTATCATTATTCTTTTTATTTTTACTTTTTATTTTATTACTATTATTTCCTTATTACTATTTTGTATTTGCATCTTTATTATTTGTATTAAGTATTTTTCGTATTATTATTAATATTTGTGATTTATTTTTCTTACTTTCTTTTACTTATTTATTCTGCGAACCTGCATCATTGTTTTTCTGTCACATCTGCAAGTGGGTCTACCGGAAATAGTCTCTCTACTATGTAAGGGTAAGGCTTCGTACTATTAGACCTCCCCAGACCCTGCTTCAATGCGGAACTTCAGACTGGATGTGATGATGATGATGTATCAGCTTGTCAAGCAGTTTGGCTTAGGAGACTTCTTGCTGATTTTGAACAAAAACAAGTTGAAGCAACGAAGATCTTTTGCAATAGTACATCAGCCATTGCAATGGCAAAGAATCAAGTTTATCACAGTAGAAAAAAAACATATCGAAGTTCATTTTCACTTCATTCGGAGCCTTGTCACCTAAGGAGAAGTTGTTCTGAAATCTTGCAATACAAACGAACAAGTTGCTGATATTTTGACGAAGGCACTCCCGACGGAAAAACATGAGAACTTCAGAAAACTCGTGGGAATTTTTGACTTTAAATCAAGGGGGAGTGTTAACATGTGATTCAAAATTTGAATTGACCTTCTTTAATTGTTACTTCATTATCTAGTCAAAGTAGTGATAAACTTGTTAGTTGTTAGTCACGTTATCAGCATTTTTTGGCTTTTCTGTTCTTACAGTAGCCTATAAATATAGGCCTTTTTATTTGTTTAGTATAGGTGTTCTTTTGTTGAGCAGTAATAAATAAAACAAGTGTTCTGTATCTTTTCTTTATTGACTTTTCCAGCACATTTCAAGCCTTGTCCTCAATTACCTCCCCAAGGAACCAACTGGGCTACCCATACGAGTAAACACATTTCAAGCCTGGGTTCACACAATGGCCGGCAAATTCTGTACAGATTGTACGTTAATAAACAGGTTTAAAATGGGTGGTCCTCTGCTTGGTTCAAAATCATGGTCTTCTCCTTACAAGAAGCAATGTCATCCACTGGGATTGGCTTTTGAAAATGTTAAATACTTTGTCTAAAGATTACAAGTCCTTTTCGACTGCTATACTGCCATATCCCAACTTTTTAACAATCAGTTAGAAATGCAATAGGCAGGGATTGGCCACCTGATTCAAGTTAGTGGACATCAACTGTGTCAGCAGATCCTCCAGGTCAGAGCCATTTCAATTCCTAGAAACTGAAGCCTTCTACTGTAAAATGTTGCTTCAGCTTCTTAATCTGGACCTTTCTTTATGACTTTCATCCCAGAGGATCAGAGTCTCAGTTTGTCATGCCGAGCCTTCACAAAGTAAAACCAGATTTCGCTGGATCTGCTCCTGAATCGTATGGAATTTGAGTTTTTTTTTTCTTTTCCGTCTTGCTGATACATATTTTATATTGAAAAACATAGTAAAAAAGTATCTAACACCCTTAAGACAACAAAACATCCATTAAGAAAAATCAGAAGAGTATAGAAGAACTTATTGCCTAACAGTCTGTGATTGTTGGGGAAAAAAAAAACAGAAGATGGATTGAAAAGCTGAAACATAAAAAAATCATTTCGTTGCAAAAAATAACACTCGAGGACCACTGGTTTGATACTGCACTGAGTAAGCACTCAAAGGGCAACTTAAAAGGAATTACAGCAAAAGAGAAGCTAAAAGAATAAAAGACATCACACGTAAAGATTCCCTTTTGTTCTCCCTTGACTGGTTTGAATTTATTTTTTTAATGTTTTCAATTTTTTCAACCTCTTTCTATTTATTCTCCGTATACTTTGATTCTTTTGTGCCAAGAACATAAGAAAAATAAAATATTTTATTTACCTTTCCTTAGACCAGTTCGATGACCAGCACGAGTTTTAAAACATTTATCTTATATATTAAAAATGCCTTATCCTTAATAAAGACATTTATCTTATATATTAAAAATGCCTTATCCTTAATAATATCTTGAATAAAGTTCAGCCTAACATCAATACACTTTGATCTCATATGATAGACATGATTTTTAGCCAAACTCAATACAATCGAAGAATCATAATAATGATAGAGTTTCACACGTCCACACCTAAACTATCAATAAGACCATGCGTCCATATCCCTAGTTTATCTCTTTTCATCAATGATATGTATTCTACTTCTATTGTAGACAAAGTAATTATAGATTAAAGTGTTGTTTTCCAACTAATCGCATATATGAAAAGGGTAAAGATACATCATATCAACGATCTCCTTCGTAAGATATCTTTTTTATAATCAAAATCAATATAATTAACAACAGGGGCGGATCTAGAAATTTTTTTGAGTGAGAGCAAAATTTTATTTTTAATGGAAGCAAAATTTTAATAGAAGCAATTTTTTTTATGGGGCAAAATTTAAAATAATAATTTTTTTACATGAAATTTTTTTTGAATAGTGGGAACATTTTTTGGAGGCAGTGCTTGCCCCTATTGTGGATCTGCCACTGATTAACAATACCACTAGTAGAATCACTAGAACTATAAACCAAACAAATATTAATTGTACCTTTCAAGACATAATTCACTTAACAACTTTCCAATGAGCTTTATTAGAATTACTTATAAACCTACTTACCATACTAATAGCATGTACTAAATCTAGTTTTGTATATACCATAACATATGTCAAACTCCTAATTGCACTAAAGTAAGGAACTTGTTTCCTATAATCTTTCTTTGCGTCTGAACTAGGCAATACACTAGCTCAAGTTTAAAACATGATACCAAGGGAGTGAAACTAGCTTTGACTAATCTATTTAAAAATAATGTAACACCTTTTTAACGTACTTTCGTTACGATAAGTACAATAGACTTGCTTTTCTAGCCCTCCAAATTTCTATACCCATGTTTTTTTTTTTCGTTATACCCAAAGCTTTTATTTTAAACTCACTACTTAACAAAGTCTTCGTATTGTTAATGTCCTTATTGTTATATGTAATTAACATGTCATCACCGTAAAATAACAAATAGATACATGAACCATTTGAAACTTTTCTATAGTAAAGAAAATTATCAAACTAGTTACGAACAAAATCTTAAAAAGGCATAAATGCGTCAATACTCTTATGTCATTACCTCAGTGACTGTTTCACTACATATAAGGATTTCTTCAACAAACATGCATGGTCCTATTCTTATAGTCAAGATAACCCTTTATTATGACATATAAATGTGTTTTTTTATATTCACGTGTAAAAAAAACATAGTTTCACATCAAGTTGCTCCAAATTCATATTTGATACACTTACCATGGTTAAAAGAACTCATACAATATTATACTTCATCACTAGTGAGAACTCATGGTAACTAATTTCTTCATTCTATGAAAAATCCTATGCTACTAGCTATAACTTGAACCTAGCTAGCTCAACTCTAAGACTACCTTCTTTCTTTTTAAAGACTCATTTGCATCCCATTGGCGTTATATCCTTTAGTAATGGTATAAGTTCCTATATACTATTTTTATACAAAGTCTGCATCTTTTTATTCTTGGCAATCAACCATTCTGACTTCTTTATCATTGATTGCCTTTCTATAAATAAATGGTCCATCACAATCTATATTATCAACTACTTCCAAGGTATATGTAATAAGGTTTGTTTTAATAACGTCAACACAAACTAAATACTTGATCTATTTTTTGATTTCTCTCCTTGTTCTCCTTACTGTTATACTTGTAATTGTTCTTCCTTCACATCCATTGACTAACTTTTAACCATATTCCTTGGAGTTTCAATTTAACCCTCCATGTTCTAGTCATAATCCTGATCCTTTTTACTTACAAGATCATCATGCTCCTTTCTTTAGCCAAATATAGTAGATTTATCCAAAAAAATAACATCTCTGTTAATAATAAATCTTTGAGTTCCATAATTTTTAGATCATCACAATCTATACCCTTTAAATCTAATAGCATACTATAGAAATATGCATTTCATTTCCCAAGACTCTAGTTTACTGTCATTAATATGAATACAAGCAAAACAACTAAATATGCGTAAAGCATAATACTTAGAGGGAGTTACGTTTCTTAAGGAGTCTTAAAATCTATTGTAGTTGAAGGAAATGTATTCACCACATAAGTAGTTATATTCAATGTCTTAGCATAAAATTTCTTTGAAAGTTCAACATTTAATCATATGCATTGAGCATATCGTGTGGCTATTTTATTAATTTGTTCTACAACTCCATGTTATATGGTGTATGACGCACAATGTGGTGCCTCACTATACATTCTTTCATATAAAACTCATCATATGGTTTGTTAAAAAAATTCATCATGTTATCTATTCTGAGTGTCTTAACCTATTTCTAGGTATGTTTTTGAACAATAGAGTTTCATTCTTTGAACTTTCTAAACATTTCATCCTTTGATTTTAAAAAATACACTCAAAATTTTCAAAAAAAGTCATCAATAAAAGTAACAAAGTAACTACATCCTCCGTATGATTGAACTAGTGTAAGAACCTAAGGGTGCGTTTACTTTCAGAAAACAGTTTCTTGTTTTCTATCTTAATTTTTTGCATATATTTTCAATTTTCATTTTCAGTGGAAAATTGTGGAAAATTGTCGAAAACATGTTTACTAATTAATATTGAAAAA
>JANPWU010000006.1:4369084-4384613 GCA_024707465.1 Erythroxylum daphnites
GCACTCCAGCTCATTTCAGCAGCCTACTCCCTCACTTTGGCTTCTTTCAAACGAAATTTCATTCTCCTACTCCCCCTCTCAACTTTTGGACCTTTTCTGAAGCTTAGATCATCATCTTTGTAAGTTATTTCATTAATAAATAGGTCTTGTGATGATATGATTGATGCTGGAAACTAGTTCGCATGAGTAGTTCTATTGGACAAGTTTTGATATTTTAGCCATATCTTTCTCTGTAGGTATCCAAATCAGATGAATTTAAATTTGTATTAAACTAGAAATTTATATCTAAAACTTTCATGAAGGCTTCGAATTTGATTTCTATCATTAATTGTATCAAACGTTGGCTTGAAGTTGAGTATCTGGAATCTGTCACTGTTTGTGAACAGTCTGTAGTCAATTGGGGAAAATTTTCAAAATGCTGAACAAAATTGCATAAAATTGGTGTCAATAGAAACTTAAGGCATAAAGGAACAAATGTGTAGAAGAATGTTTGGCCTAAATCCTTCATTTTCGTTATCAAAATGACCGTGTAACATTGACCTGAAAGTCTATTTTGTGGAAAAGCTAGAAGAAATGAAGTGTTTTCACTGAACTTGCTTTGGTATTTCGATTATATCTTGCACTATAGATCTTCACTAAATTCATATTAAACTAGAGACATGTTTCTACAACTTTCTTGCAGAAGTTTAATTTTAATTCTGTCTCTAAGATTTTCAAAATTTGACATGAAATTGAGTCTTGGCTTAGGCTGTAGCACTACTAGGGACAGAAATCATATCCTGTGATTTTTAAAAAAACTGTATTTATTTAGGCTGAATTAGACTGAGGTGTCTTCACCAAAGTTGAAGTTTATTATCTTAGCTTTAAAATAGTATAAAGTTTGTAATTTTTGTATATTGGAATTGAGAGTTATGAGGTGTATAACTTGGAGGCATGATCATGCATTAGTCAAAATGCCAAATGTACAGAGTCTATGGTATTTTGAGCATAACTCATTGAATACTAAACCAAATTTGATGAACTAGGTATCATTGGAAACCTAAGACAAAGAGGGAAAACTTTCTAGAACTAAGTATTACCTAATTACTTACCTTCTTGATGAGAATAATTTAGCAAAGCGGGCCTAAGGTGGATTGTGAAATAAATCTGGATTGAGGGATTGGATATGATTTCACATTATCGATAATGAGATAAGATTAAGGATAAAAAACATGCATCATACATGTTCAGTATATATTAATGTGCATAATTGAATTCATAATTGTGCACAATAGTAATATATATTTGTATTGAATGTTTTAGAGGAACCCTTAGAGCGACCTATTTCAGATATTACCGGGCCTTCGAGACAATAAGCAAACAGGGAGCTTTTATAAGTAATTTAGATGGTAACTTTTGTGAGTAACCTAAGATGGTCTCGCCTTGATTTGTTTTATTTATTACTGAATTGAATTTGATATTGATGAATGTGTACTGATTTGTGTACTGATTTCGGACATGAAGGTCCGAGGTATTGATTGATGAATGTGATATTGAAGTGTTACTTACCTTACTTTGTTCTGCTTGTTGAATTTGATTTATGCTGATTGTGTTCTGAGTTCCGAACAATGATTTTTCGAGGCATTCGATGCATGATTATATCATTGGAAATGCTACTTATATGTGAATATGATTGACTACTTGCTTTGCACATAAAATGTCTTAAATGACTTTATTTTGCTTTAAAATTGTTGAGTCCTAGTTGTGGGTAAATAGGCATGCCTAGAAGGGTCGGCAGTTGCTTCTGTGACACTTCGGTGTCTTCTGTTAGTAACACTTCGGTGTCTGACACTTTGATGTCTTTCATTATTGACACTTCGGTATCTTCTATTATTAAGACTTAAATTTCTTCTGTGATATGATACCAATTATGGTATCTTCTATATAAGTCTCGTTACCCACTTTTATTGGCGTATTAACAGTCATTTGATTGTGCATTCTAATATATGTTAGATTTTGAAATAAACAAAATGATATTTTAAACTGAAGGGATTGTGCCTTCTTTGATACTCAGTTCTGTTAACTATGCAACTGTTCTGAGCTTTAAATATCTTATTGTGCTATAATGTGGTTCAGTATGATTAATTGTCAAATTACACATAGTTTAGTTATTACTCACTAAGCTATATGCTTAGCAAGGTGGATTTTCCCTGTGTAGGTTCAGAGAGAAGGACTTAAGGCCTGGGATAAGTCAACCGCATTGGCCAATAGAGTCTGAGTTTTGTATTGCTCAAAATTGTATTTTGTTGAGTTTATTTTGGGCTTGTATATCACTTTGGATTTTTATTTGAAGGTTGTAATAACCTTATTCAGGCTGGCTTCAAAAATTATGATATGTATTGTATGTTTATTTGAGATTCTAAAAATGTATGTGTGAAATGTTTTGTATGTTTTTGAAATGTTTATTTTTGAATGCTATGCTTTCACGATATGTTTTGGTTTGTTTGTACTATTTTGTGTAGCATTCATATATCCTTCCAAGGGGTATGTGGGTGTTACAATTTTTGGTATCAAAGCATGGTTTAGGTGATTCTGATTTAACCAGTGCTTAACTATTACTTGTACTTGAATATAAGAGTTATGTCTGGCCTAATGTAGTTTGTCCTATGATTTGGTTCTAGAATTTCCGTATAGAAAGATCTTATAAGGTTGTTGATGAGGTATCTTATTAAGAGTTTGTGATTATGTATAAGATTATAACAATGGGTTCGATATTAGAATTTCGTGATGGTTACGTATCGTAATTTTCTAAATTGATTGAGAACGTATTCAAGTAAGATGAAGTCAATGATAGTAATATATGTAGAAGCCTTGAAGATTAAGTTAATCAATTATTATGAGTGTACATTTGATAAAGTAGTTGCTTTGGGGAATGATGTTATGGTGTACGGATGTAATATATGTTTGGACATGAATGAATGAATTAGTATGGAATGAATCAGGTGTGAATATTGGAGTTGGATAAGTATGAGATTCAGAAAAGGAAAGTTGAATAGACTATTGAAAGTGCATATACACATTCTTATTATGGTTAGATGGATTTAGGTCCATAACAAATTATATGTCAGTATGTTCAGGAAGTACGAGTTTGATTCCATGAATGTGTTTTTAGCTCAGGAAGTTGAGATTTCAAATAATTTGAACTATGTTGAGGAAAAAAATGATCAGACATTTTTGGTATATTGTATTATGGTTTGGTATTCCTATTGTTTTTACTGCAGGTTCAGGGCCATCTCTGTGGAGCCAGCGACCGGGTGGTGGTGCCTCCTCCCCGGGGGTCATACTAGCTGGTTGTGTTCCTCTGGTTGTGATTTGCGGACTGTGTATGTAGTATAGTTTTGCGGATTGGTGTGGTTTGTTGGTGGGCTTTGAGTGGCTTTTCCTAGGTGCTGGGGATTTTATGTACTAGGGTTTTGGACTTAGATTTCTTAGCCAGCTTAGTAGGCGAGTTTTGAGGGTGTGTTTTTTCCTTTTCTATTTGTGTTGTTCCTGTGGTTTCTCCCTCGTAGTTCCTTTGTGGGTCAGAGATTCTGGGTAATCTCTAGCTATGTATATAAACTATTCATTTTCGTATAAAGTTTTCTGATTTAACCAAAAAAAATGATCAGACATCAAGTTAAGTTGTTAAAGAATCTGAGACATTGAATGTTTGGAGAAAATCATTTGAGAAAAGAAGCCACTAGGGAGGCTAAGAAAAAAAATGATGATTTGTCAAAGTGTAAGAAAATGAAACTTTGTTGCTATCTTGAAATAGAAGATACTACACGGTTCGATATGTTATACATAGATTTGGTGTATTGGTATTCATGGTTATAGAATCAAATATGATATCAGTATTGCGTTGTGATTTCATATTTTTGAGGTGATGAGGATATGCATACATTGTAGTGGATAAGTTCACCAAGCCTGCTCATTATGTGCCAGTTTGTTTTGACTATTCATTAGATAAGTTTGTAGATATATATGTAAATGAGATACTGAGGTTGTATGGGGTCCCATTGTTTATTATTTCTAATCGTGATATTCAATTTATTTCGAGATTCTAAAAAAGTCTGTAAAAGGCAATGGATACACAAATCAAGTTTAGTACTGCTTTTTGAATGCGTTATTTAGGTATGAATTTCGAGGACGAAATTCTTTTAAGGAGGAAAGAATTGTAAGGCCCCAAATATACCATAGATGAAATGTTACATATTTATGAAAGTACATGTATGATATGAGCTACAATTGAGTTATGATTTGAAAATGAAAGACATGTGGCTTGATTTTGGTATGATTGGATTTTAATTAGAAAATTTGGAATTGAATGTTATGGATTGGAAAATTGATAGATTAAAATGTACATTTGGACTCGGAAAAGTGTCAAGTGAAGTTGGTACATGAAAATTAGTATGACTACACCTATACTTTAAATGATATTTGGAACCATTGGATGATTGATATGTGGACTGGTTTCATAGGTGACTAGTGGCAGTGTTTTAATTAGACAAATGGCATGTGGCTTGATGCATTACATGCATTAAGACATGTGGCTTGACAAATTAAGGACACCTAGCAAAGCAATAGCTGAAGCACTCCAGCTCATTTCAGCAGCCTACTCCCTCACTTTGGCTTCTTTCAAACGAAATTTCATTCTCCTACTCCCCCTCTCAACTTATGGACCTTTGCTGAAGCTTGGATCATCATCTTTGTAAGTTATTTCATTAATAAATAAGTCTTGTGATGCTATGATTGATGTTGGAAACTGGTTCAGATGAGTAGTTCTACTGGACAGGTTTCGGTATTTTAGCCATATCTTCTCTATAGGTATCCAAATCAGATGAGGTGTACAACTTAGATATTTGAGAGTTATGAGGTGTACAACGTAGAGGCATGATCATGCATTAGTCAAAATGTCAAATGTACATAGTATATGGTATTTTGAGCATAACTCATTGAATACTAAACTAAATTTGATGAACTAGGTATCATCGGAAACCTACGATAAAGAGGGAAAACTTTCTAGAAGGAAGTATTACCTAATTACCTTACCTTCCTTATGAGAATAATTGAGCAAAGTGGACCTAAGGTGGATTGTGAAATAAATCTGGATTGAGGGATTGGGTATGATTTCACATGATCGATAATGTGATAAAATTAAGGATAAGAAACATGCATCATACATGTTCAGTATACATGAATGTGCATAATTGAATTCATAATTGCGCACAATAGTAATATATGTTTGTATTGAATGTTTTAGAGGAACCCTTAGAGCGACCTATTCCAGATATTGTCGGGACTTCGACGCAATAAGCAAACAGGGAGCTTTTGTAAGTAATTTAGACGGTAACTTTTATGTGTACCCTAAGATGGTCTCACCTTGATTTGTTTTGTTTATTACTGAATTAAATTTGATATTGATGAATGTGTACTGATTCCGGACATAAAGGTCTGAGGTATTGATTGATGAATGTAATATTGAAGTGCTACTTATCTTACTTTGTTATGCTTGTTGAATTTGATTTATGCTAATTGTGCTCTGAATTCTGGATAATGATTGTCTGAGGCGTTTGATGCATGATGATATCATTGGAAGTGCTACTTATATGTGAATATGATTGACTACTTGTTTTGCACATAAAATGTCTAAAATGACTTTGTTTTGCTTAAAACTGTTGAGTCCTAGTTGTGGGTAAATAGGCATGTCTAGAAGGGCCTGCAGCTACTTCTTTGACACTTCGATGTCTTCTATTAGTGACACTTCAGTGTTTGACACTTCGGTGTCTTCTGTTATTGAGACGTAAGTCTCTTCTGTGATATGATACGAATTATGGTATCCTCTGTATAAGTCCCGTTACCCATTTTTGTTGACGAATTAGCAGTCATTTGATTGCGTATTCTAATATATATTGTATTTTGAAATAAACAAAATGATGATTTGAACTAAAGGGTATGTGCCTTCTTTGATACTCAGTTCTGTTAACTATGCAACTGTTCTGAGCTTTAAAAATCTGCTTGTGCTATAATGTGATTCAGTATGATTAATTATCAAATTACACTTAGTTTAGTTATTGCTCACTAAGATATATGCTTAGCATGATGGATTTGCCCCGTGTAGGTTCAAAGAGAAGGACTTAAAACATGGGATAAGTCAACCGCATTGGCCAAAGGAGTCTGAGTTTTATATTGCTGAAAAATGTATTTTGTTGAGTTTGTTTTGGGCTTGTATATCACTTTGAATTTTTGTTTGAAGGATTGTAATAACCTTATTCAGGCTGGTTTCAAAAATTATTATATGTATTGTATGTTTGTTTGAGATTCTAAAAATGTATATGTGAAATGTTTCGTATGTTTTTGAAATGTTTATTTTTTAATGCTATGCTTCTGCGATATGTTTTGGTTTGTTTGTACTATTTTATGTGGCATTCATATATCCTTTCAGGGGGTGTGTGGGTGTTACATCTCATCCCAAGTTTGGAATGTTTCCATATGTGATGGGATATTATAATTCTCATGAGAATACTGTCCTCTCCATCCTTCCATTATGGTTTGTAACTATTGCAATGAATCTTAAATCCTAACAATAGGACAAAAACACAAAGTAAGAATAGGGAAGTTCAAAAGATAAATAAATGAATAAGTAAATAAACATAACAATTAAAATCAAAATCAAAATAAATAAACAAAATAATGGTTAGATTAATAAAAGCTAGGCTTTCCTAATATTATTATCCTTAGCAACGACGCCAAAAACTTGATCAAAAATATTATCAAAAACTTGATTGAAAATATTTTGATGATAAACAATTGTAAGTTTTAATAACAAGTTCACAGTGTAGTTGTATCAAATACTAGCCAGTACAAGTCAATCCCACGAGAATTGTAAGTACTAGTATTAACCCTTTTATATTATCTAACCATTGAATCAGGGTGTGGATTTAATTAAAAATTAAACTAATTAACTAAACTAAGATTGACATAATAGTGGACTTAGATAAGGAGAATATAATAAAATTCAATATCAAGTAAGTAGTACCTAGGTGATGAATCTTCCAAAGAATTCTTAAATACTACCCTTTATCTTGCAATTAAACTATTGATTATTGGACCATAAATTTTATATCTTATGCTAATATCTTTCTAAAGGCTATTAACAATTATCCTTTGGTTGATTAACTGAAATCTCTTTCTAGCTAAAACTCAAAAGATTGCATTATTGATTCATAAATTTCATTTTTAGGTTTGACCCTAATCCAAAAGATTTATGTTGATCTATCTCTAGGTTTACATGCAATTCTTTCTAATTATGGTAGATCTATTCACACAAAATGATTTCTTGATATCATCTCTCTCCAACTCACACTGCCTAATTTAGACCTTCACTATTTCACTGATCCAGCTATGGTCGCCGGTTGGGCCTTTCATTCCCGACGGATGACGTCAGCTTCACCCTTTTATTGGCCCCATTCTCCCGCTCCGATAAGTTCGACCACTTTGTTGATTGGACCTGCAACTACAACCCTAACATTAACAAGTATGTGTCTCATTCAGTGTTCGATGCTTCCTCCCATGACTCCATATTACAAATGAGTTGTAGGATTTGCAAAACCCATGGAAGCCAGTGGAAAGTGAGTAGTGTATCTTATCTGGAAATAAGATGCGTTCATATGTGTTGGTTGTTGGGGATTACAATTTAATTATATGTACTGGTTTTGTTTCAAAATTAGGAAAGGCATTTTATATTCCCAATTTCTCTAGGCAATTGATTTCAGTTTCAAGACTTATACCTTTTAGATATTCCTTGCATTTTTGAAATTAATCTTTTAAGTTAAATTATAAATCTGATTTTGATTTTATTAGGAATGGTACATTATTTGATGGACTTTTCCATTTTAATTTATAAGAAAATACCTATTACAATGCAATACATGTTCAAGTTGGAACAAAACATTGTGATAAAAATGAAAATTCCTCTATGCTGTTGCACTGAAGATGAGGACATATCTCTATAGATAGGTTTAAAAGATTGGTGAATGACAAAGTACTTAGTATTTTTTTATTTTACTGATTTTAAAACTTGTATGGATTGCATAAAGGGAAACAAACTAACAAATCAAAGAAAGGTGCCAAGAGAAGTTCAGACATATTAGAGATCACATATACAGATATTTATAGTTCAGATATAAACTCATATGCTCATAAATACATCATCTCATTTATAGATAATTACTCGTGATATAGATACATTTACTTGCTTCATAACAAGAATGAAGCACTAGATGCTTTCAAAATATTCAAAGTTGAAGTAGAGAAACACTATGGTAAGTAAATTAAGATCATAAGGTTTGATAAAGGTGAGGAATATTATGGTATATATATCAAAGGTGTACAAACACTTAGTCCATTTGTGAGGTATCTTTAAGAAAATAGGATAGTAGCCCAACACCCTATGCTGGAATCTTCAGACCAAAATAGTGTGACAGAAAGAAGAAACTGAACATTATTGGACATGGTACGGAGCATGCTTAGTAGCTCCAAACTTCCTAAGTCCTTACGGATTGAAGCTCGTAAGATGGCAGTGTATATATTAAACCGAGTACTAACAGAGGTTATTCCAAAGACGCCATTTGAGTATTTAAAGTTCAAAAATCAAGTTTGCAACATATACGCATTTAGGGATGTCTGTCTAAAATATGAATTTATAATCCAAAAGAGAAGAAATGGAACCTAAGGACCATAAGTGGGTATTTCATTAGATATGTCGAAAGGTCTTAAAGATATAGGTTATATTATCCATCACATCATACTATAATTGTGGAATAAAGAAATGCAAAATTTATTGAGAATGACTTGATTAATAGGAGGTATCAATTTTAGATATAGTTTTTGATAATGATCATTTGGATACCCATCCTTTCACATCCAAAAATAAAGTGATCGTCATTCACAACACCCCTCAGGTTCAAATAGATGTTGTACAACCAACTGTTGAAATTCAACAACCTATGATCAATATAAATGAAGAAATTACACAAGTTGTTGATAATTTAGTATATCCAATCATTCAAGGAATTACCTAAAAACATTCAGTAAACAGTTAAACAATAGACTCAACATAAGGATGTTAGCACAACATTAAATAGATCTACTAGAACAAGGAAATTAGTTATTACTAGTGATTATGTTGTATATCTACAAGAATTTGATTACAATATAAGGGTCGAGAATGATCCTGAAACCTTTTCAAAAGCCATGACTTGCAAAGAATCAAATTTATGGTATAATTCCATGAAGAATAAAGATGTTTAAGACTTTGTTGAGTTGCCCAAAGGAGTAAAACCCATAAGTTTCAAATGGGTATTTAAAACAAAGAAAGACTCATTTGGCAACATTGAGAGAAACAAGGTAATACTCGTTGCTAAAGGATTCACTCAAAAAAAAGGAACCCAATACACAGATACATTTTCTATTATGTCTAGAAAAGATTAACTTCGTATAATTTTGGCATTGGTTGCTCATTTTGACATGGAATTGCATCAAATGGATGTGAAAACAACTTTCTTAAATGGTGATTTAAAGGAAAAGGTTTACATGAAACAACCAGAAGGATTTTCCTCTAGTATTAGTGAACATTTGGTTTGGAAGCTTAAAAGATCCATATATGGATTTAAACAAACATCTAGTTAGTGGTATTTAAAATTCCATGATGTTATCTCATCATTTGATTTTGAAGAAAATATCATGGATCAATATATATACCAGAAGGTTAATAGGAATAAAATTTGTTTTCTTATATTATATGTGTATGATATATTACTTGCAACCAATGATAGGGGTTTGTATATGACATGAAACAATTTCTCTCTAAGAGTTTTAAAATGAAAGATATGGGTGATACATCTTATGTCATTAGCATTAAGATCTATTGAGACAGATTCTATGGTATTTTGATTTTGTTTGAAGAAACCTGTATTAATAAAGTTTTAGAGAGATTTTGAAAGAAAGATTGTTCATCAAGTGTAGCTCCCATTGTGAAAGGCGATAGGATCAATTTGGACCAATGCTCAAAAAATAATTTTGAAAGGGAACAAAAGAAAAATATTATATATGCTTTTGCAGTCAGAAGCCTAATGTATGTTCAAGTTTGTACAAGACCTAACATTGCATTTGTTGTTGGAATATTAGGCAGGTAGATATCAAAGTGACCTAGGATTAGATCACTGGAGAGTTTCAAATAAAGTATTGAGATACCTTTAAAGGACCAAAGATTATATGCTTATATACAGACGAATTGACAATTTGGAGGTAATAGGATACTCAAATTTTGTTGGGTATGTTGATTCACAAAAATCAACATCAGGTTTTATCTTTATGTTTGTCCATAGATTCTCATCTTAAAGGAATACCAAACAGTCTTTGACTATTAGTTCCACCATAGAGATCGAGTTTGTTTCTTGTTTTAAGGCTACATCACATAGTGTACAACTAAAAAGTTTCATATATAGGCTTAGACTCGTAGATTCCATTTCTAGTCCATTGAGAATATATTGTGACAATTTAATAACTATTTTCTAGCTAAAAACAAAAAGAGTGACAGTCAGAGTAAAGACATCGATGTTAAGTTTTTTCTATAATGGAACGTGTTAAGGAAAAGAAAATGGTCATTGAACACATTAGCACTGAATTGATGGTTGATCCTTTAACAAAAAGCATGCCAACAATGAAGTTTAACGATTATGTTATTATAATGGGATTAGGTTCCATTATATAATTTTTATTGTATGGGCAATGTTTTTTCATGAAATTCTTATAATATTTTCTCATATTATGGTGTAAATTATTGAATTTTGAGAAAAAATTGATTATTTTTAACTTTGAATAAACATAAGGTTTATTTATTAAGTAATGTTACCACATCATGTTGATACAAAATATAGTATACTGTAATACATGGAAGATAATATTCAACTATTAGAGGGCCTATTACTATGATTCATATATTATATTTGGATCGGATTAGGACTTGATATCAAGTTAAACACATGGACCAAGTGGGAGAATGTGAGAATTTTTCATATTTTGGTTTAATACCCATAAATGGTCCAAAGTTTGTAGTTAATGGATATGAATGTCCTATTTTTTTGGTAATTGTCAATGTGCTTGATGGGAGCACATTGATATATGTTTTTCTTACAGACAGTTGGGGTCCCTAAGTTCCTTTTTCTCTTATGAAAATATACACTATCGATCTTGGAACTGAGGAATTAGAATAATTCCAAAGCACAAACTTTCTAAGCAAAATCATCAATGGCGGGTGGTATGTCGATTTATTCCGAATTTAGTTTATTTATTATTATAACACATATTATTGTTAAATATATGTTGAATTGGCTTACACTTAATTCATATAACATAAATGATCAAGTTTCAATATCACCATGCTCTCCCTCTTTTTGTCAAAATTAGCAAGAGTATATGATATATAAATATCTAAAATAAAAGAGAAATATTAATAACTTCCTTCTTTTACTTTTTAAAAATTATATTATTTAGGAAAAAGGTATATGTAAAATGCTTGTCAAGTAAATGAACAGTTTTTAAAAAGTTAATACACCAATTTAAAGATCAATATATTTTTCTTCCCCCTAAGTATATCATTATAATAGCAAATATATAACTCCATTTACATACCACCATTGGTAATCTTCTTTTTCCTTAGTTGGTTAAACAAAATGTCTTTTGTTATCAATTTCCTTAATTTGCTCATTTGAGGAATCTTGATGATTTTTCTTTTAAAATCAATTGATGGAGATATCTTTATATGATATCAACAAGGTGATACCAATTATCAATATTCAACTAATGACACCTATTATGGTTCTACAAGACCAAAAAATCATTATGATCTAGATAATTAAGTGCTAATATTTTGTTATCATCAAAACATGGATTGTGACTTCTCTTAATTTAACACATATGATTTAGCATACGACATGCCCTTTTTAAAAGGTTGATTTATGATGATTTTAACCACGTCATACTTTTTTGTCTCTCATAAGGCCTTGGATGATAATGAGCTTATTTCATTTCATTTTAATAATAAAAGAGAAATATATTAATGAAAAGGATATTGCATACTCTTTTAGGATAGCCTTGCATGAAAAAATGTACTTATTTTTTCCTTGTTAACCATATCTTCTAGTTAAAATATGAACCATAAATAATTACATGAAATTTCTTTTTACCTTAAGACCTAGAATATGATGCAAATGCAATAAAGGTTTCATATATAAAATTGAATGTTATATGCTTATCTTATAACTCAAGCAATGGTTGCTTCAAAAAAACTGTTTTGTCATTAAGTAATGAACTTTTATAAGCATAACCAAGTTTTTGCTTATCATTTAAGCACGTTTGGGATTTCATTATGCTATTTCATATTATTGATCTTCTTCTTTGATGTCTCATTTTTATTCAATAAATTATATTCATTATCGTTGGCAGTAACTACACTCTTAGATTTTATCATATTATGCACATCATATTTTAATTTTCTTATTCTCAATTATACATGTTTTTAAGAGTTATTAAATCTCTTTACAATTGGAAGATACATTTTTCCTTTTCATGCCTATGGCCTCGAAATATTCTACAAACTCATTACAATAAAACTTAATATCATAATTATCATTATCACTATAATAATTTGAGTAAAAGGATACCTCACATTATTGACCATAAAGCACATGCAAGCCACTTTGTTATTTGATTCTCCACTTTCAAAATTGCTTGTGTCATTCCATGTGGCTTCTAGTACTCATTTTTTCTTTTGGTCCTTCTTCTCCTTCCTTTCTCTCCATTCTTGATTGTCATTTAGTTTATCATCAAGCCCAACATGAGTAATATTATTGGCACCAATATCGTTATGAGAATATGTAAGAACAAGTATATGACAAATATCATGAACACTTTGACATATTGAAACTTTTGAGAACACATATCTATCTAATATGAAAAACAAAATATGTATTGCCTTACTAGTTAATATACTAACTCTACTGCCATTCTTGTCATAGTCACTTTTCTCTACAATCTTTCATAAATTAAAAAATTTTAACCATAAGAAAGACTTTTGTCCTAATTTCCTAAAACAAGTAATCATTTTTATTGAAAAATGGAGCAATTTAATATCTTAGCCCTTTTCGTTAAAAAAATGAATTAAATAGTGTCGTAGTGAGCTTTGCTCAAATTGCATTAGAAATCTATATACAATGAATGAGACTCATTTTGATATCACTTGTTGATATCCAAATAGCACAAAAAAATGAGGTAAATTGCATGTATTCACTTTTTGCCCTATTGAAAAACTAATGAATGAATTGTTTATTATAATTAATAATTGTGGCAAACTCATATATGATACAAAATAATCATAGCAATAATAATTGAAAAGAGTAGGAAAAGAGAGACAAGATTTTTTAATGGTTTAATTAAACAACTCTTAGTAATTAAACAACTCTTAGCTATGTTCAATCCCTAAGTTTCATTGAGAATTTTATTATCCTCTTCCTTCAATAGGTGAAGAGAAACCCTTTATACAATATTGTCTCTAACACTATTAAAGAATAACTCTTACAACTTTCTTGCTTTGACATTTCACTTATTTATAAATTATGTTAGAGATTAAGAGGAACCTTATACTGTGCATCCCAAGCAATGTTCTCAACCGCAACAATTAAACAACCAGACAACTTAAAATATTTCCTCTTAGTCATAATAATGATTCAATTGGTTTCTTTGCTCAACTTAATCTTTTACTCCCTCCCATCCAAAATAAAAGTCGTTTTAGAGAGATTTTAATTATTTAAAATAAGTGTCGTTTGTGACTTTTCATGCATGTTTATGATTTTACTTCCAAAATTACCCTTTCATTTTTCTCATATCTTGATTACACAGATTACATAAATTATATTTTCAAGACACTTCAACATGCAATTTGGTTCAGTCTGATTATGCTGTGGCTGAACGTCGTTGTTTGGATCCATGATCTGTAAGACTCTGGCTGTGGAATACCTGCAAAACAGATAACGGCGGGCCGGGAGTTGACTCCCGGGAGGCCCCTCCGACGCTCAAGTCAGTTCTTTTGTGAAGGTTTCGGCTGTTGAAAACAGAGAAAAATAGGGTTGTAATCTTGTACCTATATTATGGTAAAACATTACCTTATATATGCCGTGAATGCTAGGTTTACGTAGGTCTTTGTGTTTGCATGGGAATCTAACATCCGCTAGGCCGAACGGACCGTGGACGTTGGGCCGTCGATATCTGGGCCTAGAGTTAGGCCTGGTAAGGCCGGCCCAGCCGACCCAACCATAAACCCCCTACTCCTCGAGTCTAACTGAAGAGAAGGGTCGAAGGAGTATATAAAGATTGCGCGGCCTATTTATGTGACGACTCGTGGCGAGGTCAATCGATCGGAGATCAACGCCCTATATGCAGTAATTCTTGCTATAACAGGAAATTGATCAGACTAGCGAGCCATCATTCGGGCGACAGCTGGTCGATCGATGAAGTCGTGTTAAGGAGGGGCGATCGGTTGGCTTATGCCGAGATAGGAGATAGGACGGTCGGTTGGTCGTCACTGTTTGAGCATTAGCTAAGTTTAATTATTACTTGACGATTCGCATTTTCTAGGAGCCGTTCAAAATTTGAAACGGTGCTCCCTCTCAACTGTCGCATAGCTGTCATGCGTTAGGGCCGATTGAGGGTGCTGAAATCCAAAACGCTTGGTGTAATTATTATTGACGGTTTGCATCTTCTAGGCGTCACTGAAATTTGGAACGTCGCGTCTCTTGGACCGCCGTACATTTATCGCGCGCTGTCACGTGTGTCCCTTCGTTTGCCGCGCCGTTTCAGTCGCTTAGACTTTTCCACGTGGCCGGTTCGGATTGGTGTGTTTGCTCGATTGATACTATAAATTATGGGACGGACAGTTTTTTCTCATTCTGTATGGCTTTTCTTAGCCTCTATCCTTTGTCCTTTCATCTTTTCATCCCTTGTTGTCAGAATGCGTCTTTAACTGTTATGTCCACTCCAGGTTTCAACCCTCAACCAGACGTGTCCTTTTTCCCTCTTTCTGTCCAAAATTGCCTTGCCGAAACATTATGTTTGCTCGAGCTCTGCCTTCTTTCAGAAGAAAAAAGGGGAATAGTCGAGATAAAGCGAGAGGTAGTTCCTGACGATCGAGATAGAGCGAGAGGTAATTCCTGACGAGGTCCTGTGATGGTAAAAATTGCGAGCTTGTAAAGAATTTGGTTGTCACAGGACATGTCAACACAAGTATATCAGAGCATATAATGGACAGATTGTTCGACTTTGGAATGGAGAAGCTCATTGATGATACTTGTGGTAGAATGGGTAGGAAAGATAATATTTGTAGTAGACTGGGTAGGAAAGATAATATTTGTAGTAGACCGGGTAGGAAAGATGTTTCTTTTCTAAGTGCTCATCT
>JANPWU010000006.1:4395327-4405999 GCA_024707465.1 Erythroxylum daphnites
AGAGAAAAGAATTGGTCAACAACTAACTGCTCTTCTTTGTCACGTGGAAGTTTCTTTCTCCTTGCATATACTTGTAGAGGACGTGGGTATGTATCAATACTACCCTCCTTGAAAAATGACTTGTCCTCAAGTCGAAATGTGGGGAATTGACCCTGCAGTAAATCATAATTTTCCCAAGATGCTTCTTCAAGTGGACGATCTTTCCATTCAACCAACAATTCCAAAGTAGGTACTCCTCCTTCAAGAATCCAACGATGTATCTGTATCTGTGCTGGATAGAGAAGCAATTCACCTTGTGGAGAAAGTGGCAGAGGCGGTGGAGATGAAGGAAATTGTCCTTTTTCTGGACGCAAGAGTGAGACGTGAAAGACTGGGTGTAATTTAGAATCTGATGGAAGCTCCAATTCATATGCAACTTTTCCAATTTTCCTGATAACTTTATAAGGTCCAAAAAATCTTGGAGATAGCTTCTGGAATTTTCGTTTGGCCAAAGACTGTTGTCGATATGGTTGTAGTCGCAAAAACACAAAATCACCCACGTTGAAGCTCAATTCTCTCCGATGCAAACCTGCTTGGGCTTTCATTCTAGTTTGCATTTTTGTAAGGTTATCCTTGAGCAGTTGCAATATTTGATCTCTTTCGACCAATTGCCGATCCAAATCAGCAATCAAAGTTTCTCCCTGTACATATGGATAGAGTGGTGGAGGAGAACGACCATAGACTATAGAAAAAGGTGTAGTATTAGTAGAAGAGTGATAACCTGTATTGTATGAATATTCTGCCCATGATAAGAATGAACTCCAAGCAAGAGGTTTCTCTTGAGCGAAACACTGGAGATAAGCTTCCAAACTCCTATTGATTACCTCAGTTTGCCCATCCGTCTGAGGGTGATAACTTGTGCTCATTTTCAATTTTGTTCGGCAAAGTTTGAAAAGTTCCTGCCAAAAATTGCTTAGGAAAACAACATCTCTATCAGAAACGATGAACCTCGGAATACCATGAAGACGAACAATTTCCTTGCAAAAATGTTCAACTACTCTCTTGGCCGTAAAAGGGTGAGCTAATGGTATGAAATGAGCATATTTGCTCAACTTGTCAACCACAATCAAAATAGTATCAAAGCCATTAGATTTTGGAAGTCCGACAATGAAGTCCATGGAAACGTCTTCCCAAATTTGATTAGGAATTGGCAGAGGTTGAAGGAGACCAGCTGGAGCTAATGCCTGGTACTTGTTTTGCTGACACTGTAGACAATTCTGCACATGTTGCTTGACATCTTGTTTGAGATTGGGCCAATAAAAGCTCTGAGAGATGCGCTTCAAGGTTTTGAGATAGCCTCCATGACCACCAGCTGGAGTATCATGCGATTCAAAAAGTATTGTACTACGTAACTTGTCATCTGCTGGAATCACCAATCTGTCCTTAAAGTAAAGTTTGTGACCGCTGATGGAGAATTTAGGGACAGCTGTTGGATCTGATTGCAAAGCCTCCATAATTGCTTTTGTATGAGGATCCTCATTTAAGGATTTTTGTAATTGGATCAAATCAAGAGGCATTGGCATCACCAAAGTGAAGAAATCAGCAAGTTGTAGGCGTCGAGAAAGGGAATCAGCTCCTTTGTTTTCTTTCCCTGCACGATACACAATTGTAAAATCATAGGGCATAAGTTTTACCAAGAGGCGCTGTTGTTCTGTTGTAGTAGTTCGCTGCTCCAACAAGTATTTCAACGTGTAGTGATCTGTTTTGAGTAGAAAGTGTCTACCCAATAGATAGTGTTTCCATTTCTGAAGTGCCAAGACCACTGCTAACAACTCCCTCTCATAAGTTGATTTTAATCTGTTGGAAGAGGATAGTCCTTTACTGAAATATGCTACTGGATGTCCTGCTTGTAATAAGATAGCTCCTACCCCTTCTAAACTAGCATCAGTTTCCACTGTGAACTCTTGCGAAAAATCTGGAAGCCGTAAAACAGGAACCGTAGTCAGAGCCTTTTTTAGCTGGATAAAAGCTTCTTCTGCCATCTGCGACCATTGAAAAGAGCCTTTCTTTGTAAGATTGGTCAAAGGTCGAGCAATCAATCCATAACCCTTAACAAATCGTCGGTAATAACCCGTTAGGCCCAAAAATCCCCTCAGCTCCTTAACATTTGAAGGAGTTGGCCAAGATTGTACAATTGAAATTTTCTCCTTTTCTACCTGTATGCCATTTTTGGTTATAACATGACCCAAAAAGTTGATATGCGATTTAGCGAAGGAACACTTTGAAGACTTCGCATAAAATTGGTGAGCTTCCAGTAAAGACAATGCTTCTCTGACATGACTTTGGTGTTGGATTTCGTCTCTGCTGTAAATTAATATATCATCAAAGAAGACTAGTATAAACTTACGCAAATGAGGACGAAATACATCGTTCATAGTAGCTTGGAATGTCGAAGGAGCGTTGGTTAACCCAAAAGGCATAACTACGAACTCGTAGTGGCCCGAATGAGTTCTGAAGGCTGTTTTAAGAATGTCGTCCGGAGTGACTCGAATCTGGTGATATCCTAATCGCAAATCAATTTTGGAGAAGATATGTGCACCATTCAATTCATCCAAAAGCTCATCAATATTAGGTATGTGATACTTATCTGGAACAGTGAGCTTATTCAAAGCTCAGTAATCTACACACATGCGCCAAGTACCTTCTTTCTTAGAAACCAGGAGAACTGGACTCGCAAATAGGCTGGTACTAGGTTTGATAAATCCTTTTTGCAACAATTCAGCCACTTGAGTCTCAATTTCTATTTTTTGGTTAAATGGGTAACGGTATGGACGGATATTAGGAGGTTGTGCATGTGGTATTAATGGTATGGAATGGATGTGATTTCTGAAAGGGGGAAGTGTTTTAGGTTCTTGAAAAATGATGGAAAAATCAGAAAGAATTTTATCAATGGGCGGTGGTGGAGGACTATGGACTGGTGTCGTTGATGCTAGGAATTGGAATGAGGCTGGTGTGACTGTTTTGGAAGAGACTCCTTGAAGCTTGTACTGCTGGCCATCTATTGTGAAGATAAGGAACATCTTGTTCCAGTTAGCTTGCACCGTATTTAGGGAGGCAAGCCATTGAATCCCTAACACCAAATCTGCTCCTCCAATTGAAAATGGGTAAAAATCTTGAGTAATCTTCAACCCAGGGAGCTGTACATCGAGATTTCTGCAGATGCTGTTACAACGAATAATATCTCCATTGCCAATTTGAACACCAAAAGGAGTAACATATTGCATCATCAAGCTTCATTCCCTTACAATTGTTTCTGAGATAAAGTTGTGAGTGGACCCACTGTCCACTAGAATCAGTACATCACGCTTGCCCACGTTCCCTTGAAGTTTCATGGTGGTTGCAGTTGGTTTCCCCAAGATAGCATGAAAGCTGATTGCAGCAAATTCGGAAGGGTTTGGATCGCCATCTTCTTCACTGCCTCCATCTTCATCATCGTGATTAGCTTCCAGAAGCGCAAAAGTACCGGTTTTACATCGATGACCAGGTCCGTATTTCTCGTTGCATCGAAAACATAATCCCTTGGCGAATCGAGCTTGACGATCAGCATCCCATGGCCTTGACTGTCCAGCAACAGTAGGTTTGTTTCCAGCTGCATTTGTTGTTCCAAATTCTTTCGGTTTTGTAAAGGAAGGAGTAAAATTGGGCTTGAAATTATTCTGCCTGGATCCTTTGCGATTTGCACCCAAACCCAATTTGGATTCAAACTCAATAGCTAGGCTCATAGCTTTATAAATTGAACGTGGTTTGTGAATCCTCACGTCAGATTTGAGTTCCTCTTTAAGTCCATTGAGAAACACTCCCAACAGACAATGGTCCGGCCAATCAGATACTCTTGCAGATCGTCGAGCAAATTTCTGACGATATTCTTGAACGGTACCACTTTGTCGAATGCTGCAAAGGAATTCATCGGGATTTTGAAATTCCGCTGGACCATAATTTTCTTGTAGAGCATGTTTCAATTCATCCCAACATACAATTGTATGATCTTGATCAAGCCAAGAAAAAAGATCCAACGCATCGCCTTCAAGATACATGGAAGCGACATCCACCTTTAATTCGTCAGGTGTCTGATGGTAGCGAAAGTACTTTTCTTCTTTTAGAATCCATCCTCTGGGATCACCACCATCATACGTAGGGAATTCAATCTTCGTATAAGGACGCTGGTTGGGATTTCGACGCCACCCGGATGACTCGGCATCATCTTCATCGTGTTCATGCCAATCAGTTCGGCGTTGGAGTCGTGGTAGATTTGCAGGTTCTTTCCCTGGCCTGCGTTCAACGTGGGAGGATGCTTGTTTGGCGACAGTACTCTGGTTGGCTTCAATCGCAGCTACCTTTTCTGCCAAGGAGTCTATGATTTCCAAACGGGATGCTATGGCTGCTAGTTGGTTAGCTATCGAGTCTGGTGGAGGGTTAGGAGAGGAGGGACGAGTTTGGGGTTCAGTTTGGAGATTGGTGGAGGTGGAACGTGTATTCACCATTGGAATCGTTGCTGCTCTGATACCAGTGATAAAGAACAATTCAGATTTCAAGGATGTTGGTGTTTTGAATATGAAATATATTGATGCAATGTCCAATTCGAGAAGGACAATCTCTCCAATTACAAAGAACTTAACATAATCAACTCTGTTCTAAAACAAAAGCAACTTAGTCTATTTATAAGAAAACAACTGAAAACTGAAATCATAAGAATCGGATAATGTTGTAGATGATGCTGCCACTCTTTCTAACTGCAGGCTTAACTCCACTTCTCCCTATTTTTGTGCTTAAGTGGTAGATTGATCAGTAGAACCAAATAGAGAAAAGAATTGGTCAACAACTAATTGCTCTTCTTTGTCACGTGGATATTTCTTTCTCCTTGCATATACCTGTAGAGGACGTGGGTATGTATCAGAGATCTTGACGGTAGTTTCAAGTTTCGAGTAGATATTCTTGTCTTTAATGGGATTCTAATATTGAAGGAGTTCTTAATTTAATCACAAACGTTGAGCAGTTCTTTGACTATCATGAGATCTTGGAAGAAAGTAAGATAAAGATGGCAACTTGTAGGTTGAATGGAGCCGCCAATGTTTGGTGGGAGATTTTGAAAGAGAGGAGATGGCATGATGAGAAGGATTGAGGATGCAGATGAAATGAATGACTCGAAGGGATTTTTTACCCTTGGATTACGAGCAAATTCTATTTCAATAATAAAAGTGATGTAGACATGGTTTTCGATCTGTGCAAGACTACACTATAGAAATCGTGAGGTTATCTCTACTTAATAATTTGGGAGAGACAAATGATCAATTGGAGGCAATATATCAAATATTGGGTATCTGACTTGGAGCGTTTGTGGTGATAGACTCAAGTAGTGTGATCTTGCTTTGGTATAATCATAATTTGCTTATAATAATATTGTTCACAGTACTCCTGGGAGGTCGTCGTTTCTATTAGTTTATACAAAACCTTCCTAGCATACTCTTGATATAGTAAAGTTGCCAATTAGAGTTGCTGCAAGTAGAGCAACTGAAAGAGGCTAACTAGAAGTATAAAAAAACTGTTGATCAATATTGTTGAAAACAACTGTTCGAAGAGGGTGAACAAGTGATGGTGTTCTCGTGTGACGAAAGGTTTATGATTAGTAATTACAATAACATACAACCTTGAAAATATGGTCCATACAAGGTGTTGAAGAAAATCAATAACAATACTTATGTGATTGACCTGCCTGATAATATGGGCATTTCCAAGACTTACAATGTGGCAGATATTTTCTCATATTATGCTCCTGATGAGTCGTACCATGATTTGCCAAAACACTCAAAGACGAGTTTTTATCAAGTAGAAGAAATTGACGTGGAACATCTATTTCCATAAATTTTCTATTTGTTTTGGTTTCTTATTTATATAAGTTCTACTTGTTTTGGTTTCCTATTTTTATAAGTTCTTTTGCTTGTTTTGTCTCCTATTTTCTTTTGGATTAAATTTGTTTTTATCAAGCATATAAATAGGTCTCTTAAACATCGTGTTAGATATTCAATCAATGATACTCTTTCAGTTAACTTTAAGTTGTCTTCATGAGAAGCAAAGCCAACTGAATATGAGATTATTATTGATTGAATGTCTAGTACAATGTTTAGGAGACATTTATTGGTTTGACAAAGCAAACTTGATCCAAAAGAAAATAGAAAATAAAAAACATGTAAAAAACTTATAAAAATAAGAAACCAAAACAAGTAGAACACAAGTTTGACAAATGTCCCGATTCTTGACACTGATAACAAACTTTAGATCAAGGCTTGAGATAGGGATTGTTCTCCTTAGAAACTTCCTTTGTTTTTGTTCACCTTTTGCTTACCTGCAACCTCTCTTTCCGCAAACTATTCTCACGTGGAGTAGGTTTTAACAGGGCCTTCATCCTTTATATAGAAACTCCAGAAGCTTCTCTCATATAACTTCTATGGGGAGACTCAATTTTGCCTCTCTTGAGCCAACAATTCCACCTTTCATGTCAAATTTCAAGCTTTTGCAAAACTCCGAATCGTTAATCATTATGTCGAGATAACCGAACGAATTTTATAGTAGTCTTGCATAGATTGAGAACCTTTTGTGCATCCCTGATCCTGTTAAAACAAAATCTACTCGTAATTCGGGGGTAAAAAATCTCTTTGAATCTTCTGTTCCATCAGCATGCAAGGCTGAATTGAATCCTTCCTATCACCACATCTCCTTTCTTTGGTCTTCTCCAAATAAGCAAAGACAACTCCCTTCAACATATAAGCTACCAACTTTACCTTCCTCTCCTTTGGAATCTCATGATAATCAAAGAATCGCTCAATGTATGCGATCCAATGAAGAAATCCTTCAATACTAAAATCCCGATTGAAGACAAAAATATTTACCTGGAACTTGAAACTGTTATCAAGATCTCTTTGGCAATGTGATTCATCATACAAGAACTCTTAATCTGACTTTGATTTACTGTTGTAGGCAAGCTTCCTCCAACCCCAAAAGGAACGAGTCTCTGAATAGGGTGCTTTCTGGGCTTGTACTTCCCTAACACGATCTTTATCATCATCCTTATCCATGTTGGCAAGAGGGTTAATTGCACCGAGCCACTCCGAGATCTCTTTGAAATGCGCTTCCAATTGTTGGATAATCTTATGCTACATCTCTTTTAGTGACTCCCTTTGATCTTCTGAATTAAGGTTATTTTTAGTGTCTTTGTTGCTGTCACTAGCCATAGAGGGAGCGATTCAACACGCTTTGATACCAACTGACGTAGCGAGAAACAAAGAACAATTAACACGTTTTATTTGAAGAAACACGAGAATTCATTCTTGGAGACAGCTTAAAGTCAATTAAATATGAGACTATTATTGATTGAATGTCTAATTTTACATTTAGAAGGCTTGTTTATAAGCATGACAAAATAACCCTGATCCAAAAGAAAATAGGAAACAGAAATAAGTAAGAAATTATACAAATAGGAAACCAAACAAGTAGAAAACTTATAAAAACAAAAAATTTATAGAAATGGGAAACTTATGGAGATAACCATTTTACGTCATTATTTATTGGTTTGACTTTTGAGTTTCTAGTGTAGCTTTCAAGTAATATGTATTATGAGCCTTGACCCTAATCCTTACTTGTTATTCCATTCATATGCACTTGGAGAAAGACCCTTTTGAAGTTCATATATATATATATATATATATATATTTTTTTTTCTAGCATGGCGAAATTTGTGCAAGGTTCGTAATTAGTTTGAAAGGCATATAAAGTGTGCGTATTTTTCTGATTCTTTATCTTCAAGGTATATGGATGGGGAGTGTCTAACTGCTGAAGATGAGGAAGTTGTTATAGAGAAGCTTCTCCGGCATCATCCAAATTCCGAGGATAAAATTGGATGTGGTCTTGATTTTATAATGGTGAGTTGTTTCTATGGTTGTTCTGTATTAGAGGATTTGTGTTTAGATTAGCTACTCCACTTGTTCTTTATATAATCTAGTCAAAGTTTCTTTTGAGTTTTCCTTATTGGAACTTTGTGCAGCCAATTGCCTTTTTTTAAATTTCCATTTTAGGGAAATTTTAAGGTTTGATAAGATATCTGTATCCTCATTATTTCTTCTCTATTTGTTTGAATTAGCTATACAAAGCTTTCTCAATCCTGCTTATCAAACTGATGTCATGATTTTTGATCAATAATTGTTTTTTTATTAGTTCAAATCCTTCTGGTATGAGGTTTATCTCTCAGTCCATTTTGTCCCCATCTCCTTCATATCATAGCTTCTTCAACTTTGAGCCTCTAATCAATTGTTTAGTCAGTATATATTATTGTGTTGGGTGGCTAGAAGCTACTCAAAAAATATTTGTTTCCACTGGAATTTTCTAATTTTATTAGGTATTAACCCCCCTTGTTATCTTTCCTTATTCATTTTTCTTTGTCTTATTTTCTTAAGTTCATTCGATTAGAAAGGTTTGGTTAATGAACTAAAATTGGAAAACGTGAATAAGGGCGTCAAACTAGTTAAAAATTAAGAAGGTTTAAAGATGGCACTAAAACTTGTTGGGGCTTGGGTTGGGTTGCCTAAGGAGTTACTTGATCGAGAACAAAGATGAATGAAGCAAAGAATCTCCTGTAGCCAATCCTAAAAATATTGGAACTTACGATTAGTTTAGTTGAGCTGAGATTGTACAATAATACTTGGTTTAAACGTCCTTTTTTCTCTGGGGAAACCATAGGTGAATGAAGAGGAAATAGACCAAGGGTAGGGGGTTGTGGTGTAGTAGTGTGTGTTTCTTGGTTCTATGCATAAAGGTGATTCACTTTTCTCAATGATCAGGCTGCTTTAAACCTTGCATTTATGGTGATAGTTTCCGCTTTTTCTAATCACATGTGACTTATGTGACATAGTATATTTTAAGCCCATCATTAATTATTTCTCATATTTCTTGCTTGAATAAACTTGAGTTGTGTAAATAAGTACTATAGATTTATTTTTGGTTCAAAGGTCTCTCTATATTCACAAATCAATGCATCTTTTGAGAGAATCCAACCTCAAATAGATTGATTATTAAACAAGGTATAAGATCCTTATGAGGTCCACAGATATAGAAAGTGCTAGAGGCCAAGACTATGGTTGCAAGCCACTTAGCATAAAAGTTTTGGTCTCAATTCATTCATCTCTCTATATTCCTGCTTTGGGTTCATAAGCTTTTGAGCTGCTTTAGCAAGATCACTTAAACTGTGGTTGTTCTTTCCTTGTCAAATGGTTTGATGCAAGCCAAATAAGCCCCTCCCATTGTATCAGAAGCACTTGTTGTCATTGCTGTCTCTTTTCATCCCAGTCTCAGCTATGGCTTTGCCTTTAAATTCAATTCCTTGAGAAGTTTTGTAGCTGTTTTGTGGTGCATATTTTGATGCATTGGGTGCTAGCTCAAAAGTTTGCACCGTCGTAGTTCTCTTCGTGCCAAACTTGTCGGCTTGATTTCGAAACTTTTTAGTTGTTGTCCTAAGTATTGTTTCACTCATAAAGCTAAGTGATATACACCTTTAAGGCTGTAAATCTGATAGAGTAAGGATAGGGAATTTCCAGAAAATAGACAATCTATATTGATAAGACTCCGTAGAGCTCTAGCTACCCAGCCAAAGGCCGTCCAATGTATTGATATCAAGAATAAAGATGATTTCTTCATCATTTCTAACTAACTTATATTCTCCTCCTAGAGTACCTGTACACCCCACACAATCATTCCCTTATTCTCCCTAACGGTTAAGCATGCATGCCTCACTCTCCAGCTCATCATTCTCTCCCCACCTCAGCGTTCTGCTTCTTCTTCCTATGATAAATCAGTAATGGTTTCGGTCCATGGCTAACAATACTCCCTCTCTAGAAATAGACCTTGTTCACAAGGTTTGATTCAGGAAATTGTCCCCGAAAATCAGAGCAGTTGATCCAGGTAGCTTCATTAGGTCCTTTGGCAGCCCATTTGACCAACAACTGATGACAAGGAGCAGCAGGAGGGTCGAAGGACCTGGTTTGAAGAATTTGCTCTGGAATGAAACTTGGCTGTTCAGCAACTAAATTAGGGGGAAGCTCACCTAAAACTTGATGGTCTCCTGCTGCCTTCTTTAGTTGAGAAATGTGAAAAATGGGATGAACCTTTGAACTCTGAGGCAAGGCTAATTTGTACACCATCGGACTTATTTTCTGCAGCACCCTGAATGGCCCGTAATAACGAGGAGTGAGTTTGTGATACACTCGCTGTGCAAGCGAGGTCTGTCTATGTGGTCGAATCTTTAAGTAGACCCAATCGTCCACCTGGAACTCAACATGTCGTCGGTGTTTATTGGCATGCTTAGTCATCCTCTGCTGCGCTTTGAGCAGATTATAGCGTAGCTACCTCAATATTTCATTTCGGTCCTGATGTTCTGCTGCTACTACAGCAATCTTAAACTCTCCAGGCAAATACTGAACAAGAGTGGGTGGTTTCCGTCCGTACACTAGTTAAAAAGAGTTGTTTGAGTAGCGCCTTGAAAGTTGGTGTTGTACCAATACTCGGCCCAGCGCAACCAACGACTCCAAGCTCTAGGCTGTTCAGAAGAGAAACATCGTAAATATGTTTCTAAACATCTATTTAAGACTTC
>JANPWU010000006.1:4491428-4504979 GCA_024707465.1 Erythroxylum daphnites
CTTTCATATAATGCTCTACCATCTTTTTTAGAGTCTGTTTTAGTTTTCTATTAGCTACTTCCACTTAGCCATTAGTCTGTGGATGATAAGAGGTGACAACTCTATATATGTAACTCCATATTTCATAAAAACTTTTTCAAATTGGACATTGGAAAAGTGTGTATCCCTATCATTAATAATCAATTTATGTGTGTCAAATCGTGGAAACAACTTTTAAGAAACTTAACTATAACCCTATCATCATTTGTAGGTAAATCTTTCGACCTATTTAGACACATTATCCATAGCAACTAGGATGTATTTATTTCCATTATAAACTGAAAATAGACCCATAAAATCAATGCCCTAAATATTAAACACTTCACAAACTAAAATAAAATTTGAGGCGATTCATCTCAATGAGAGATATTAATTATTACCTATCTACCAACACTTATCACAAAGTTGCATATACCTTTAGGCAGCCCTAAGTAGTATGGGCTAATAAAAACTTGATTTAGGAACCTTTTCAATTATCCTATTTACATGGTAATGCTCTCCAACTGGACCAGTATGGTAGTGCCCTAAAATCTTCCATGCTTCTTATTTATAAATACATCTTCATACTATTTGATTTGCACAAATTTTAAACAAATAGGGGTATTCCTAAAGATAACCTTTTAAATTAAAGAAGAATGTCTTATTTTATTGATGAGAAAGCCTTTTAGGAAGAATCCTAGTAGCTAAGTAATTATCAAAGTTAGCAAACTATAAAAGTATAGACTCATTTACCTCTTCAAGATTAAATCGACCCTCTTTAGGAAATGCATCATTAACATCGTCCTATCTAAACTTCTCTAAATTTGGGTTCTCTAGACTTGATAAATGGTCTGGTGCCAGATTTTCAACTCCCTTTTTTTTTTCTTTCGATCTCTAGATCAAATTTCTACAACAACAAAATCTATCTAATTAATCTTGGTTTAGCATTTGACTTATTTAACAAATATCTTAGTGTTGAATGGTTAGTGTAAACAAATTTGGATATAATTAGATAATATCTAAATATATCAAACACAAAAACCATTAATAGCAATTCTATTCGTGTAGTTGTATAGTTCTCTTAAGCATCCGTCAAAGTCTCGCTGGTGTAGTAGATGCGCTGAAAATGCTCATCCTTCCTCTATCCAAGAACTGCACCTACTGCAAAGTCACTCATATTTTATATTAGTTTAAATGAAAGATTTCAATCTAGAGCAAACATAATTGGGGATTAGTTAATTTTTCTAAAGAAAAGTGAATGCAATCGAATACTCTTAAGCAAATATGAAAGACACATCTTTCTCAAGTAACTTGGTTAGAGGCTTAACAATTTTACAATGGTCCTTCCCAGGAATCCCCTAATAGCCTTAAGTAAAGTTGGAGGGTAGTAATTTCTTCATAGTTTCAATGTTTTCTTTAACGACCTTTATTCTTGTAATGCCCCATATTAGGGGTTAGAATATTGAGGAATTTCAATACATAGCATGCTTTGCATAATTAAGTTTTGCTTATTTGCACATATGCATTTTTGGACTCATGCAAATTTTGAACATGCATTCATTGACATTTCTGGGTATAAGTGGTTTTAAAATTTCTGATTAAGATGAGAATTAGAGTTTATTAGTGATGAAAATTTATTTGGAGCTTATTGGTATTACTTTGGAATTTTTAGGAAGTTTAGGAATTTTCAGAAAAATGGACAAATGGCTTGATGACATGTAACACTCTATGTGCATAGCAAATGGCTCACATGAAATGAGCCATGTGTCAAGTTGGTAGCAATACACGTGGTAATAACACACGTGAGTACTTGTGCTGGAGGGTAAAAAAATCACAGAAGCCTTGTTGTTCTTCGGGTTATGTTTGTGTTCTTTGAAAAATCACTTAATCTTCTTCACCGAAACACTAGTTTTTGGATTCCTACATTAGTATTGTGCTTTACAACACAAAGAAGTTGGTCCAGCTGTTAGTTTATTCTTTTCTCTCTAGTCTTGCTCCTCAACCATCAATGAAACCCTGGTGATTTTCTGAAAGCAAGGTTAGTAAAATTTTAGCTTTCTGAGTGTTATGAATAATTCTGATGAAGTGTATTGGAAATAAGTACATGCATAAGTTGGATGATGTCTTATGTGTTGAGAATAAACACATGCATGAGTTATATAAGTTGAATGGTTTCAGTGAAAGTGATGATAAGATGAGTTGATAATATTGTACAATGGAAAGGTGGAGGTGTAATACCAATTCCATGTAGCTTAAAGAGAAACTTAGTGAAGTAGAAAGGTTTCGGATGAGTTTGAGTGGTTGTGATGAATGAGTGTTAATGAAAATGAATGTGGCAGTAGAGAGAGAAAACACAGATTCCATATTCGATTTTGAAGCTTGATTTTTTTATTCTTGAGTTTTGAGTTGTATGAGTTGTGATGAGCTGATAAGGAAATAGAATAATTGGTTTAAATGTGATATGTCTTCATTGAATATGATGGAACTGAGAAAATCTGGGAAAAGAATGAAAGAAGAAGATGATTAAAATGCAGTAAAGTTCGTCGCGGCTAACTCTTTTTGGTTCGCCGCAGTCAACTTGAAAGAATCCATTTCTGTAAAAGTTTGTCGCGGCCAACTCTTGAGTTCTCTGTGGCAAACTTTTAAGAAAACTTCGAGAATTTTGTTGTCTGGAAAGTTCGCTGCGGCGAAGTTTCCTAACAGCTTAAACATACTTTGGTATTTTAGACATAACTTTCACTATAGTTATCAAAATTGAGTGATTTTTAATTTGGATTAAAATAAAGACATGGGGATACAATTTGTCTAAAGAAATTGAGTTCTAATTCTGCCTCTAAGATATCAAAATCTGATTGGAAGTTGAGATAAGAATTCTTTTGAAGCTTAAGAATAGTCATTAATCTTTTGGAAATAAGTTTTAGTATATTGACCCAAATTGGATAAACTTGGCATCATTGGAAACCTAAGACAAAGAGGGAAAACTTTCTAAAAGGAAGTATTACCTAATTACCTCACCTTCCTGATGAGAATAATTGAACAAACTGAAACCGAAAGTTGTTTGTGAAATAAATTTGGATTGAGCAATTGAGTATGGTTTCACATGTTTGACAATGTGATAAGATTAAGGATAAGAAACCCAGATTTTTGACAAGAACATGCATCATATATATTCAGTATACATGATTGTGCATAATTGAATTATTAATTGTGCAAAATAGTGATATGTGTTTGTATTAAATGTTTTAGAGGAACCCATTGAGCGACCGAATTCAGATATTGCCAGGCCGTCGAGGCAATAAGCAATAAGGGAGATTTTGTAAGTAATTTAGACGGTAATTTTTGTAAGCAATTTAGTTGTTTAATTGTGTTAGAAATTCAGTAAGCAAATTTTGATGGTTTTGCTTTGACTCTTTTGTTTGCTATTAATTTGGATCATTGAATGACCTACAAAGCTATAAATATATGAATTGAATTTCAGACATTTCTGTTTTGATTCTGTTAAGTCCTAGTTGTGGGTAAATAGGCATGCCTAGAAGGGTCTGCAACTGCTTCTGTGACACTTCGGTATCTTCTGTTATCGACACTTCGGTGTCTTCTGTTATTGACAATTCGTTGTCTTCTGTTAGTGACACTTCGGTGTCGAGACTTTGATCTCTTCTACGACACTTCGGTGTCGAGACTTCATTCTCTTCCGTATAAGTCCCGTTACCTACTTTTGTAAATGGATTTAACAGTCATACAATTTTGTATTATGATTTCTGTTTGACTTTGATATAAACAAGATATTGTGTTTTGATTATGAAGGGTTTATACCCTCTTTTGAGACTCAGTTCTGTTTCTGTACAATCTGTCTGAGATCCAATATAATATGTATGAATTGTTCATTTCGATAAACTGTTACTGCATGCTTTTGATATATGATGATTGTGTATAATTAGTTGTTAGTTTATACATAGATTAGTTATTACTCACTAAGATATATGCTTAGCACAGTGGATTTGCCCCGTATAGGTTCAGAGAGAAGGACATAAGGACTGGGATAAGTTAACTGCAATGGCCAATGGAGTCTGAGTCTTGTTTTATTAAAACTGTATTTTTGGAATTTGTTTTTGGCTTGTCTTTGATGTATATGACTTTGGATTTAGTTGAAGGTTTGTAATATCCTTAATTCAGGCTGGTTCCGGTTTGGAACAAGTTGTATTAAGCTTAGTGCATTATGATGTATGTTTGCTCTGAATCGCTTCTGCTTTGAGCTATTGAGAATGCATGATGAATGTTTCGTATGTTTTGGTTTTGACTCGATTCTGTATGCATGTATGCTATGTTGTTTGCATGGCATCTCATATCTTCCCAGGGGGTATCAGGGTGTCACAATTCCCCTATGTAAGATCTTAAGGCCTAGAACTAAACCCTTTTGTACTATGAAATGACACTTTTTCTAGTTCAATAACATATTGGTCTCCTTATAGCATGTAAGCTCTGTTCCTTAATTATGGAGGAAAAATCAAAAAAATTATCACAAATAGAAAAGTTATTTCTACAACGTCCTTTACTAGATCATCAAAAATGGAAATTATGCACTTTTGAAATATAACAGGTGCACTGCACAACCACAAGGGCATCCTCTTATAAGAGAATGTACCATATGGACATGTATATGTAATTTTCTCTTGATCCTCTAAAGCTATATAAATTTGAAAGTTGTCAAATAAACCATCCAAACAGTAGTCATACATATGGTCGTTTGATTGCTGCATTTTATCAATAAAAGGGAAAGGAAAATGATCTTTTTGAGTGGCATCATTTAGCTTCATGTAGTATATGCATACTCTCCACTCGATGGTGGTCTTTATAAGGATCAACTCATTTTTCTTATTAGGTACCACAATCATCCCTTGTTTCCTCGGAGTAACCTATATAGGGCTCAACCAAGGACTATTAAAAATATGGTAAATAACACCAAAATCAAAAAGCTTAATTACACATGTTTTTACAAGTTCATAATCAAATTAAGCATTTTTTAAAATTACACAACTGATTTGAAATCATCCTCCATCAATATCTTATATAAGCAAAAAAATGAGTTAATCCCTTTAATACCAAAATCTTCCAAGCTATCGCCCTCTTATGCTCTCTAAGTGTCTTCAATAACTTTTTTTTCTTGCCTGCCTTTAAATTTAATGTTATAATTGCCGGTAGCTTTAAATCCTTCTCTAAAAATACAAGCTTGAGATGATTTGACAATTTATTTAATTATAACATAAGCATGTCTTCAATGAAGCGTGTCTTCAATGAAGCATCTAAACCTCTTCTCTTTACTCTTATCAATCTTCTCAAACTCTTTCCTCCACACTATAGGTTTGTTAGCCTCAAGATAGGCTATTTACTCCACTCTTATGTGGTCATCTTTATGCTCCTCACCTAGGATAAGACACATCTCTAATGGCATGCCACAAACAATTTCTTGCACATAATCTGAAACTATAACATCAATAGCATCAAGAAAATAGTAAGTATAATCATATTCAAGAGAATGCACATTTCATCATATATTTTAAATGTTACCTCTTCATCTTTAACGCCAAACACTAATTTACCATCACTAACACCCATTATAGCCTTATAAATATCTAAAAAGTGTCGGCCTAAAATTAAAGGCATTTCATTATCCTCGTCCATTTCCAATATCACAAAATCAACTGGAAAAAATAAAATTGTCTACCTTAACCAAGACATCCTTAATAATACTTTTAGGGTAATTAATCGACCTTTCATCTAATTAAATGCTCGTTTTGGTTGGTTTAGGCTCTCTTAACACCAAGTTCTTAAACAATTTATAGGGCATCAAATTGATACACTCCGCTCAATAAGTCAAAACTTTCTTAATCGAAAAACTACCAATCAAATAGGGGATAGTAAAACTCCCTAAATCCTTAAATTAGGCAGTTTGTTTCGTAAGATGGTAGAGCACTCCTTGCTTAGTGCTACAGTAGATAACTCCTTTAACATTTACTTGTTTGACAATAGCTCCTTCAAAACTTATCATATTTTGGTATCTATAAAAGAGCTTTAATAAAACGTAAGTTAATGTAAAGATTTTAAAAAAGTTCAAGAAACTTACTAAACTAGCCCATCCATACAATTCTTCTTCAATTTTGTTGGATATGGAATGATATATTTGAACTTAGTCACTCGTTATCTTTCTCTTTCTCTTTATTCTTATTCGTAGCTTTCTCCTCCTAACTTTGTTTCTCTTCCACTCTCAATTCCTTATTACTTCTAAGAGTAAATGCTTTTACATGCTCCATAGGATTTATTTTAGTATTGCTAGGTGAACCTCTATGCAGTCTCTCAAACGCTAACTTGACAAGTTATCAATTATAGTTCTTCTGGTTATGATTAGAAGCCTCTTGATTTCTCAATGAAGTTTTGATAGCTTGAAAGCAAGCTTCAAATGTGCAAAAAGATTTTGGTACACTATCTTTTAGATTGAGCTTCTTCTCTTGAGGCGGATGGTATTGCTAAAATCTTAGTGGAGGGTTTTGCCTCTACTGCCTCTGATTACTCCAAAAAAATGTTTAGGTGGTTCCTTTGGCCTATATTGTATGTATTGTTATGTGTGTTATTCTGTGGATAAGGTGCATTACCTATATAATCAACATGTTCCGTTGGTTCTATTATACCTTAATAGCATTCCAATCTTAGCTTATATATCCTTTTCTATATAACTCATACTGCATCACCTATGATGGTTATTGTGCAACTGACAATCCAGCAATCTTTCTATTAAGTGCTTCCACTTAAATTGCTAGATCTGTAACTACATCTATATTATAAACTCCAGTTTGCTTATGAGGTTTTGTTCTAATGGAATTTTATTGATATTTATTTATAGTCATCTCCTCAATCAACTCCTAGGCTACCTCAAGCTTCTTACTGTTTAAAGTACCTCCAGTTGTTGCATATATTATCTTCCTGGTTAAAGGATTCAAACCATTATAAAATTTATAAGCCTATAACCAAATAGGAAGTCAATGGAGTGGACATCTCCTTAATAAATCCTTAATCCTCTCTCATGTGTCATATAATGTTTCTAACTCAATCTAGGTATAAGCGATGTCATTCCTCATCTTGGTAGTTTTGGTTAGAAAAAAGTATTTCATTATGACTTTTTCATCCATTTGGTTCCATATAGATTACCACTTAGCCCGATTGCTCAACAAAAAGATAAATAACCTCAATTTGATCGCATCATTAGTAGCTCCATTAATTATAAATGTATTGCAGATCTTTAAAATTTTGGTTGTATAACTTTTTGGCTCCTTATATTGTAACCCATCAAACTGAACAAACTATCATATCATCTAAATGATATTTGTTTTGATCTCAAAATTGATGGTTGGTTGCTCAACTTCAAGTGCTTGCTCTAACTCTTCTTGCCTCGGCCTAAGTTTATTTCTAAGATTTTGAAGGGTAATTCTCTCAATTCCTGGATCTTCTTCAACAAACTTGTGGGTAATTTCACATCATAAATGATTCGAGCTCTTGAAATAATAATAAAATAAAGAAAAGTCAATAATTAAAAATAAAACAATATAAAAGAAAGAAACAAATGTGCAAGAAAAATAATGGTTGAATTAATAGAAATCATGCATTCTTAATATCCTAGTCTCTGATAATGGTGCCAAAAACTTGATTGATATTTTTGATCTCCTACCCTATAGATCTTTCTAGGTAAGTGCACACATCGCTTCTATAATATAGGTTATTGAGTACCAAATGTTGATCCTATAGAGACTAGTACTAGCGGTAACACTTTTCCTATTATCTAATTGAAAAATTAAGGTGTTGATGAGAGATTAATTTGAAAACTAAACCAATAAATTAAGAACAAACTAATATAATTGATTAACTAGAATGAAGATTAACTAAGAAATAATTAATTAAGATAACGTTACGTATATTTCAAATCCCCCTAAGACTTCTCATGTAATTAAAACTTCATACATTAATTTAATCTAAAGTTCATTGGACCATGAAAATTCTTGATTTATGCTAGTATCTTTCTTAAGATTATTAATAATTAATTCTCTGCTGATTAATCAAAACCCCTTTTTGATTACCCCTAGAATTTTATTAATTGATTTATAAATTTCACTATTAGGTTTGACCTAAATTTGAATTATTTATGTCAACCTGTAACTCTTTTCAATTATGTTAGATCAATTCATATAAAGGATTTCTCAAGCTCAATTGTATGAAATCATGCACGAACTAACATACTAATAATATTACTTCAAGAATAAATAACGAACACATAATTGAATCTTAATAAAATTTTAAAAAAATTAAATTAAATTGAAGTCATTACACAATCTATCTCGAAGTTCATCTTATTCAGGTACCATAAAAGGTTTTGTTCCTAATCATAAAATACGTAGTATCAAAACTAAAGGGAAAATAGAAAATTAAATGAAACATGATGGAATCCATTTTAATCTCAAATAATTCACTTTAGATTGATGGAAATTCACTCAAAATTCATCTCCTTACTTGTTCTTCGTTCTCTCTTCCATTTTCGGTCTTCCAATCATGTCTCCTTAACTTCCTTGCTACTTTTGCCTCTAAATTTTGTCTTTTAAGATTTGGAATTCAAATTTTAGGTGATATATGGGTAAGTATACAATTGTGCACTAGGTTGTGTACTTTTAAAAGATATGGAATCTCTTTTAGAGCAAACACATATATTAACATAAGTGTAAGTTATGAACACAGGCTGATTAGTAACCAACATAGGAATGTATCTGTTGAACATCGACATATACCACAGAAAGCAATCAACATGCCATAAACTCTTCAAACACGACTATATACTTGTTATGTAACTTTATAACTTAGTTAAAACAACTCGAAAATGCTTAAAACTTGTTCGAATTTAGTTTAATTATAACTTAGAACCAAAATATGAACAACTTGTGTACCAGAAACAATAAAAAAACATTCAAATAAACAAGTAAAATGTACTGTATTAAATATAAACCTGAAAATATGAACAATTAAGCATTTATTAGGCTTCTATTTGGATCAACTTCCATAACTATGGTAATGTGAAGAGTTTGAGTTACTTATCTAGTTCTATAGGAAAAGATGATCTATTAAATGAGAATATTGTCTCCATTAAAAGAACCAAGTTCATGTGGATTTGTATCAAGGTAGACCTAACCAAATAGCTCCATGATAAGGTTGAGGCCATGAGGCTAGATGAACTTAAAAATCTCATATCTGCATTAGTTTAATTAATATACTAATGGACTCCTCAACTTAAATAAGAACAAAGATATAGGTAGCCACTAGGAAAAAATTCTTTACAAGATCCTTAAAGGAACTTTTATTAATATTAAAGTCATTAGCAATTCTTACTACAAGTATTTAAGCATCTATCGCTAATGAGAAGCTTTTTGTACTAAATAAAGAATCTTTAACCCCACTACTCTAAAATGCATCAATAGTAATCAATATACAATCGTTATCTTAGAACATGACATTCCTTCTGTCACACCCTCCTTGACTAATGTTCCCACCTCCTAATAAGAATGTGATGATGTAACGCCCCAAAAATCTCGATTTCATGAATAGTACTTTTCGGGTTGTGAATAGTGCATCTTGAGATGCATAGTGACATTTGGGACCTAAACTGCACTTTATTTGGCATCAGATAGTATTATTCAAACACAACTTGATGATCAAATTTGAGGTTAAAATGATTTCATTTTAAGGGTTTGACTAAGAATTGATTAGTGGTCAAAGTTTGACTCGAGAAAGGGGTGAAAGTCAAACCCAAAAATATCAATGGAAATAAATGATATTAATTAAAGTCTTTATGTGAAATTGATAATTTTTAAATGGGTATTATTTATTGCGAAGACGAAAAGAATTGCATTTTTTATATGCATTAATGGGTATTATTTTTAATGGGACCAACTAGCATTAATTGCCATAAAATAGCATTAATTGTCACCTATTCACTCTCTTCTTCTCCAAAATTGTCGAGAGGGTTCTCGCTCTTTCTTCCCCACTTTCTTTCATTTTTTCTTCCATTCTCAAGCCAACTTTTTCTATCTTTAACTCCTAAATCAACTATTAAATACTAAATTAACAACCTATAGTCTCTAAACTCACCATATCAACAAGAATCTTAGGAAAAAAGATGAAGAAAAAGTAGATGGGTTTTCTTGATAAATAGTACCCGAAATTAACAAGGTAAGTTAATGGAGTTTTAGTTGTTTTTATATATGATTTTAGTGTAGATGCATGCATTAATGACTAAAATGCATGAAATTGAAATTTTTATGCAATATTATGAAGATAAAGAAGATGAATTGAAGGAGAGAGAGAAAGGGAAAAAGAAGGAATAAGGAATTGACAGTGAAATTGAAGTCTATGGAAGCTTAATTTGAAGAATTGGACATTAATTTGGTATGTGTTCAAGCAATTTTATTCTTCCCTAAAAATTGTGTCTTATGTAACTTAGGGTTCTTGAGATAAAATTGTGGGTTTAGGAAATTAAGATTAAAAATATTTAATTAGATGCTAAATGAAGTAGTATGTGTGATTAATTGGAATTCTGAACTTATATTTGTATTTTCCTCAATTGACATACATTATGTTTGAATTCGGAAATTTGAGATATATGTTATTGTAACTAATTGGTGAGGTGACTATGTCTTGAATGTTATACGAACTAAATTAAAACCAATAATGAAAAAAAATGACATTAAGGAATAACTTTTATTTTGGCCGAATATGGAATAACTTAAATTGACTATTGTGAGACTATATCATTAAATTTCAATGAAATTTTAATTAGATTTATCTTTAGTAAAATAGATAGGAATTATAGAAATGTGATAAGGTTGGCATGCCAATTAAAGAGTTAGCAATATTGCATCATGATATGTGTTATGGGACTGTATGGCTCTGAGAGCTCAGTTCCTGTGTAAGATATTTGATTTGTGTTATGGACCGTATGGTTCCGAGAACTTGATCCTGTATTTTAAAATCATGTTTATCCGACTCGGCGATGTAATTCCATTAGATTTTACTTTGGGGCAATTACAAAAAAAATATATAAATGCATAACTAATGATTAAAGAACTTTAGTTAAAAGTAGTAATTGTTGGTAAATTGAATTGTACAATTCATTAGTCATCTTGTAATTAGATATGAATTAATATAATAATTGCATGCTTGTATTTTATAAATTAATTTTAAATGCTTATTTACGCTTAGAAATAAATTAAGTTATTTATATTTGAAAAATGTTATGCGTTATACATGCTATGGTTAAATGAATTTAATTGAATTAACGATGGAATTGCTTGAACACCACTAAGCCTATAGCTTAGAGTGTGCTTTTCTTTCCGCACGTAAGTTTTCAAGAAAATTAGAAGAAAGTTGTGGTAGATCTACTACAAAGATTAGAGTCACATAGAGGATTTTGGAAGACTTGAAGGTGGATGTACTACAAAATTATATTTTGTTTTTGGTTATAACATGTACACATAAAGCAATGAAGGATCTTATAGAATTATATTGTGAATTATATATGAAAGTTATGTACAAAATTTGGTTTAGATAAGTTGAAACGTATTGGAGGACGGACAAACTATTTTGCCAAGGAGTTTGAAATGGAGATGGATAAATGAGTAAAATAAATGAGAAGTATATTGAAGTTTCTTGTAGGAGGTTTTAAGTAAATATAGAGAAAATTCTGTCAAAATTTTTTTAAGTGAAGAGTAATTACTATACTAATGATTAAGAATGTGGTAATACTCGGTATGTCGATTCTAAACGGAGCCCCCATTTGCCCCCACTGCATCTAAAAAGTTTTAATTTAAAATTATTATTTTAAATTTTAATTTCATAAAAATTAAAATTTTGCCTCCATTTATTTAATTGGTGACAAAAAAATAAAAAAGTACAGATATATTAAGATATCAAATAAAAAATAAAATTTGAGCCCATTTATTTTTAGTAAGATTACTATTATTTGGGCCCATGACTTTTTTAAATGAAAGCCTACAAATAAAAAGATAAAAACTACATGCTTAATTGACTTTTTATTCAAATTTTCTACCTTTTTGACTTCTTCATCATACTACTTTTTGTCTTTTTGGCTTCTTCTTCCCCTAACTCTACAAGGACTACCACACCAAAAGCGAAAAACAATAATCTATATTGAACGCAATTGTGGAAATGATTCTCCCACAGGCCCCACCCCGTTCTACCGCTGATAGATAAATTCTCACTTCTTTTTTTTTTAAGAATGTGTAGTATGTATAATTTAGAGATGGGTTCTTGTAAGTTATAATAGAGTTGGTACAGTTTTAATCTTTACATTCTTTTAGACTTTTAGTGAAGATGCAAGAGAATATTTCTCATCATAGACAAAAAATCGTAACATATAAAGTCATAAAAATGAATAAAAACAGTACAAACCATCTAGCACTAGTGATAATAGGGATAAAAGAAGTACCCTAGAGACAATAAACAGAGGCTCTTTCAAATGGTGTGATTTAAGGATGGACGCAGAGGCAGAGAGAGAGAGAGCAAACAAAAATCCACTGACCTAGAATAAATATAAGGGGAAACTATGACAGTGGAGGCAAGAAATAGGATGGGATCTAATTAGGCTGATTTTGTTTCTTTAATAATTCATTTTCTTTGAGCGAGCAATGAGAAAGGGAGGGGAGTTTCCAAGTATTAGTGCTAATAGATGATTGGTTTAAAATTTCCAAGTAGAATAGTACGTCTTTTTCCATATCAAGTCCTATCTTAGTATATATGAAAATTTTACTTTTTGTTTGTATATTTCATAAATTTACATATGTGTAAAGTGTTTTTAAATAGTTTAAATTAGTTAATTTTTGTGAATAGATAATTTTTTATTTATTTTGTAATCAATTTGTCCCTAATTACTTAACTTTGATTTCAGTTATGGACAAATTTCTCAAAAGGCCTCTTACAAGTAAGGATTCTAGCCCTAACCTTTTAAAGCATCCTCATTTAGAAGTCAATTTACATGATCTTCAATCTGATCCAGGATTGCAGAAAAAAATTTCAGATTATCATCCTAATGACCGTGATAGAATACGAATAACTTATTTGCAAAAAGGTCCATATCAACCTTTTGAGCATGATTTTCCACAAAGAAAACTTGGAAATACTTATCGTTGATTTGTTCCATCTTGGTTTAAAGAATACGCCAATTGGTTGTAGTATAGTATTATAAAAGATGCAGCTTTTTGCTTATGTTGTTATCTTTTTAGGCTGAATATTGGAAATCAAGCAAGTTGTAATAATTTTGTTATTGATGGATTTAATAATTGGAAGAAAAAAGACAGATTTCATATTCATGTAGGAGGTCCTAATAGTAGGGATGGCAAAAAGCCCCGCTCCGATGGGGATCCGATATTCCCCGACCCGAACGGGGCGGGTATGGGGGCACATTTTGCCCCGAATAAACGGGGTAGG
>JANPWU010000006.1:5097699-5109684 GCA_024707465.1 Erythroxylum daphnites
ACACACATGCATTTTTCCACATTCACGACAATTCAATTTCAATCAATTAAACGCATACACACATAAGCAAATTCTTTGCATCATTTAAAAGCAATAAATGAAGCAATTAAAATCATTTAATTCAAAAACTAACTTTTATTTCTTGATTTTGAAAAAAAAGAAAGCTTAGTATCAATTTAGTGGCTTATTACTCCATCATAAACGTGATACCCACCTTATTTCCATGCTTATACTTGTTCAAGAAGCATTCTCCCATGCTCCTCTTGCTTTTCTTAATCCCCTTCATCAAGGGTAAAAATTCCTAATCAAAAGGAATCCAAATTAGATAACCCATAACACATAATCACCAAAATTGATCTTAGAAAACTTAAACCTATACATTTCTTAAGCTATCTAAACCAAAATCTTTCAAAATCCAACAAATCAAAATTTCTCTTACCTTAATCCTTCACCAAATCAAGGATTTCTTAGTTCATATGGAAGCTCTCATCATTCTCTTCCTTTTTCCTTCATGAACAAACCTCAAAATCCATCTTAAAACTTAGAAAAAATCAAAACCCTAATTCTTCTTCTTCTTCTCTCCATAACCGAAGTCTCTCCTCTTTCTCTCTTCTTTCTTTGTCCTTTTTTCTCAAAATTTTGTGCTTCTTCTTCTTTAAGAAGCAAGACTACATTGAAATTACAAAAATGCCATTAATGAATGAGAAAAGTCCAAAATACCCTTCCTTATAAGCCTTGAAACTTAAATGACTTAAGTGTCCTTCCAATTTTGCCCCTCATGCATTTTTAACACCTTAACATTATAATTCATTCAACTTATGTCATAAAAATCTTACTCACATTAACATATTAATTAACTCCACAAAATAATATAATATAACAAAGCCTCAAAATTCATTTAGTCATGCTTAACTTCTTCTAAAAACAAGGCATTTTCTAATCATCAAATTGAAGGAATTTGCTAATACTTCCTTCTAGAGAAATATTCCTCATTGTTTTACGTTTCTAACGACACCAAAAACGCTCAATTCGGTTTAAAAATAAAGAAGCATTGGCCAAAACACTTTCAGCTCTTACAAAATCGAGACTAAAAACTATTACCAACTTCACTTCAAAAATTGAAAATCTTAGGAGCTAAATTGACATTTGATTCCTTTAGATAACTTGTAGCTCCATGTCTCTAGTTTAATTTGAAATAAAAATCAACTCAATCGGAGCTCTATAGATCAAGATATCGCCAAAATACTGAAGCATGTTCAGAAAATATCCAACTCATACCTTTTTAACCAATCATCGCACTTTGATTCAATCCCTCTTTTTCAAATTAATCTCAAAAATCATAAATTTGGTATGGAGAGATAAAGGGATGTCTTAGAAATCTAACACTTAAAAAATCAGGTCAATCGGAGGTCGGACGAAAAAGTTATGGCCAAAAGAATAGAGAGAGGTCGAATCAGGAAAATTTTCAGAAAAAAAATCAGCCGTGCGTGCGCGGCAGGCCCGCGCACTCGAGTGGGCGGGCGCTCGCCATCGCGAGCGATGGCTATTTTTGACTGACCGACCTCCCAACTTCTAAAATCCATAACTTTTGACCCAGAACTCCAAAAATTACAAATTAGGTATCAATAGAAAGATAGAAGAACGCTCTACAACTTCCATGGAGGATTTAAAACCAAATTCAGTCTCTAAAAGGGTCAAAAAGTCCACACAAAGTGACTGTTTGTCAACTTCATCCTAAACAGCATCAGAACTTCTAAACATCATAACTTTTCACTCCCTTGTCCAAAAATTTTATACTTTGTATCAATGGAAAGATAAAAACATAACCTATAACTTTCATGAAGACTCCAAAAACAATTTCCACCTCTATGAGGGTCAAAATTCCAATCAAAGTTTCTGTCCCGAAATTTCTTTCCTAGACAACAATCAAACTTCAAAAATCCACATCTTCTAATTCCCACATCCAAAAATGGCATGCTATACCTCATTGTAAAGCTATGAATTTCCTCAACAACTTTCAATAGGACTACTTGGCCCAATTCAAACCATATCAATCCAGAATTTGCCTCAAAGCTAACATACACAAAACTTACGGGCATTTTCAAAGACAAAGCAAAATAAACTTAAATTCGAATGGTCATAACTTTCAATTTCGATATCAAAAAATGTCATACTTTATAGAAATATGAAGCTATCAATAAAACCTATAACTTTCATGAAGATCATTTTATCAAAATCCTTCCAGATCAACCTAGAAAAATTCATGAAAGTTTTAGCTTACAAATCACTTTCTGCTACTATTCATCCCAAACAAAATTCAAACTTACAATTCTCCAAAATCTCACACCTTCACTATTCATTTCTTGCTTTTCAACTTCCATTCAAATCAATTTATTCACTATAATTGTCATGGTACCCTTACACATACAAATTTACCCAAAATCTCAAAGTCATCAAAAACCAAATCAATTCTTTCCACATCAATTTCAGTAAAGCTCCCACAACACATACATAACATATGATAAATCATTGGAATCCTCCATAACACTCAAGGAGCTAATAGAGTCAACCAATCCACACCAAATCCATAAATTATCTCAAAAATACAACAAACACCATTCTACTCATTAAACAAGGTCATGTTCAAAACCATACTACATCACCTTTTTAATAAACATATGCAGAACACAAGAAAACTCAAATGTTTTTCATTTCATCAAATGCTCATAGATTCATTCATACTTTTCATTCATTACAAGGAATCATACCATATTTCCTCATTAAATTTCATATAATAATTTCTAATTTTCAAGAAAAGTTCGGGGTCCAACATAACTTTTTAATTACGTCAATGAGGTTTTTTGATTCCTTAAAAGTTGTCATTCCATGATAGAGCCAAGATTTGTAACTTTCAACTCATGGATATAATTTGAGGCCTAGAATATTTACTAGCATAATATAATGAGCTCTTTTTCCTTAACTTCTTCTTAGTAGCCTTATACATACTTGAATATGTAAATATATTCAACTTTTCCTTGCACTCTTCAATCCTTTTAGTTATAACTAAGCTAGGCTTTTCAAGAATTCTTTCTTTTAACTGTCTACTTAAGAACTTGACCAATACCATTTTGGGCTTATTAATTGTAAAATATGTATGTTTGGATCCCTTTCGATTTTGAAACACCTGTCATTATTGTCATATGATGTATATAACTCCCACTTACCTCCTTTAATGCATCATACTCTAATTCACTTAGGCTCACTTTATTTTCATTTGACATTAAATTTTTTACTACTAAATAATCAATAAGGTCTTTTTAATTCTTTGGCATCGACAAATTCCATACAGAATATCCATTGTAATGATTACCATCATTAGGGTACTCCTGACTATTAAGGAAGCATCTATTGTGATCATTTAAAAGTAACACAATAAATGTCTCTTTCCCTCCTACAACTTCATTATGATCTTCATCATATGAACTAACAGTGTCAATTGAATTTTTTTCATTGTTATCATTATCTTTAACACAACTTTCTTCTTCATGATTATCATTATCTTCAAAATATGCATCTTAAAAAAAATACTTTATACATTTTCTTCATCAAGCATAACATTACTATCAAGCTTAACATCATCTTCAGTATTAGCCAAAACTTTTGGAACAAAAATCGAAGTCTCTAGCTTATGTGTGACATAGACATCAATAAGTTAACTTAATGCAACTAAAATTTAATTTAGTGCATCTTAAAGACTCATTAGATCTAAAAACAAGAACTTTATAAGAGGCTTTGCTAACCTATTGGTACGCAAGATCCTTTCCCATTTCATAAATTGGTCGATAACTTATAAAATTAATGTCAACTTTATTTTAAAAAACTTAATGACCCTCCTTATAACTCATCTTAGGATCTAACATAAAGTATCCACCATAATCCTCTAATCCCTTATAATTCATCACAGGATCCATATAAAGTGTCCACCATAAAATAATCTCAAGTTTAAATACTAAGATGTTACAACCCTAAAAATGATAAGTACTTAAGCAACATAAGCATATAAAATTATAGTAAGATAAAAAAAACATAAATCTAAAACAAAGATAATATACATTGTTAAAAATTATATTTTAAAAAACTACAACATGGCATGAACATCCATTATCAACTTATATGATTTTTTTATTATGGATCATTGATAAAGGAGTCATAAAGGCCATACTACATTATAGTGGTGAATGTTGCTTAATGGATATTACTTGGTAAATGAGAGCTTAAAAAAATAGCTAAAACACTTAAAAGCTATGAGACATTTCCAAAGCTAAAAGATAAAGAAATGATTTTAGCCAATTTTAAAGTTGCTATTTTGTATTTTAGGCTAAATGTAATATATAATATCAACTTTATGATCAAGTTCAAGTTAGGATATAAGTTATATGTAGTAGACTCACATAAACTCATTTTAAAATCTAGTTTGGCTTAAGCAATTGTTTAGTACTTTATTCTTCTAAATTATATTAGGAAACTAAGTTAACTATTTATAATATATAGTCACTAACCAAATCAAATATTTCCAAGATTATGAGAACCATATTATCCTAGGGTTTCATGTAGAAACTTTCTATTTAAAACACTCCATAGGCTTGACCCCTATATTATATATTCAGCACATGATAAAGCTAATAAGTTTAAGTGGTTAAAGTCTAAAAAATACATATTCCATAAAGGAAATATAAAGAGAACAACCTAAGACCTTGTAACAGATGCTGATGGAAGACAAAACATAAGAGTAATTCTAACTATTTCATTTTGCTTCTTACATAGGTCTATAACATAAATTTTTTTATCATTATGTTCAAAAGTAGAATTTGATTTCATACCCATCTACTTTCCTATAACTCAGAATTAATTGTTTTTTTATATCACAAAAAAACTAAATCATCATATGAAATAGTTATCCTAACTTATCATAAACATATATGTGCTCCTCTTTAACTTCAGAGCTCCCACATGCCTACACTCATCCTTTATTGTTTCATATTTGGTAAATCCAACGAATTAATATTTTTGGGGTCAAGAATATGTGGGTCACGATAAGGATAAACATATACTTAGAAAAAATCTCCCCTCCTAACTTGACCCAAAACCCATAATTTTTAAATAATCGAAAATGATGTCTTTTTTATTTTTAAAAATAAATATACATTTAATTAAACCCAATCAGGTTAAGGCTTGGCCCTGAAGCTTTAAGCCCAGGCTAGAACCTAGTCGGGCTACGAGATGGGTTCAAGGCTGGTTTCCAAACCTAGATAAACATAATAAAATAAGAACTATAGTAAAAAAATAAAGAAGAATGAAGATCGATAATGAAAATTGAGATCGCATGCATAAATAATGTAAGAATGATAATGGAAACGCCATATGTACATGCTTACTTGTAAATAACCCTCTGGAAAGAAAAAATGAAAAAGGGTATGTAAGTTGAAATGGCATGGAAAAAAATCAGCCAACGTAGACAAAGGCAAACAGAGAAGCAAATAGAGATAAAGATATGAAGACAAATATGGGTAATAGTCAAAGATGATAGTGAATTTGTGATTTAGGGGTTGGAATAACTTATAAACTATTAGGAAACATGGGAAAGATTAACGAACCCATATTGCAGTTGGGATATCTATCTAATAATATGGTACTCATACAAAATAATAAAAATATTTATACATCCAAATTTGACAGAACCTAAATGAGAAACCACCCAAAGTTCCTTTGGTTTGACCCTATTTGGAAGAACACGTTATCTCCTAAGCAGCTTTCCTAAGCTGGCGCTCAATGAAGAATGGGCTTAGTACTAAAGATAGATGGTTTGGTAACTCAACCAACATGGAAAATAGATGTGTCTTGTGTGGTGTTGATAATGAATCTCTAAATCACCTATTTTTTCAATTTAAAGTTTCATTCCAGTTTGGAATACAGTCCTAAATAGAATGTAAGTGCATTGCACTCAAGGGGAATGGGGGAATATCATACATTGGACTGCCAACATGATGACATTAATGAAGTTAGATGGAGTAGCTATTCAAATTACTTTGTGATGTGCTGTTTACACAATTTGGAGAGAACAAAACACTAGGTTGCATACGGGAAATGTGGTGGAAACGCGGAAGCTAGTGAACACAAAAATCTAATGGATTAAAGAACTCTTTCTAGCCAAAGAAAATCAAATTAAGCTTAGTCCATACATGAGGAAATTCTGGAATATGTGATACATGGTTCATATTCAGATTACCAGGAATCATAGAGTTCTTTTTTTTTTTTTTGAAACTAGGAATCATAGAGTTCTAGATCTTTGTTTTACTCTTTCTGTTTTGGAGTTGCAATTTTGATGTATGCCAACATGATGTACTCTTTTTTCAAGCTTAGCTTGAGATAATACAAATTTCTTTATCTTTTTTAAAAATAAAATTTTTTAAATACTACTAAATATTAAATCTAAGTTAACTTTTTGTTTAAATATTAAGATTGAAATAGTCCATTTTGTCTCAAATTATTTGGTTCACATTACATAGGCGAATTTCATCGTTGAGATAACTATCTAATTATAATATAACTTCATATTGCCCCATTATTGATTAGTCAAGTGCAGAACATCGCTTAATTGCATAAGTTTTAAATGATGGGGCTAGTTTGTGAGGTTATTCCTAAATAATTGTGTTGGTTTATGCCCTATACCCAACCAATTTGTTGTAGTTTTAGTAATATAATTTTTTACGAAAAGTAAAGGTTATCATTAAAAAGATATTATATACAAACTATAACACCCCAAAAGTGCTAGTATAATACAAAAGAATAGCTACAAAAGAAATGTTATTGATTTCCAATCTCATTATATGAGATGTAGTTTAGTGCCCATCTCCGCTTCATAATTGTTGTAAGGTTATCAGCTATACCTCTAGCTAACAAGATTAGATGAATATGTAGGATAATCTCTTTAAATAATAGCTTTTCACTTTTGCTTTGTTGTCTAAAAACTTTGCAATTATGTTCTTTCCATATATGGTAAGTCATAGAAGCCCAACTAATCTTGAGTACTTTGTAATCCGCATGACTTTCCATCTTAATTTTCACCAACCAATTAACTGTTTCCTCCAATGTATCTGTTGGTCGATTAATATTCAACATTGTATGCAACCAACTCCATATCTTTTTTGTATACCTGCAATTAATCAAAATATGTTCCATATTTTCCAACTCTAAGTTACAAAGCTCACACATTAATGAGTTAATGGGAAACTTGATTTTATCCTTCGTAAGTAATCCACCATTTATTCTCATCCATATTATAAAGGAGTATGCTGGTCTTATGTCCATATCCCACACTAATTTCATCCATTGTACTCTTGGTTGTATTTCTTTCTGCAAAAGGAGTTTACAAACTTTGGTATTGAACTTTCCAAATTTGGCAACTATCCACAACACTTCATTCTGTTCCGTTTGATAACATCTTAGTGCCTGAGTCACTATAATCTCTGCCCCCTACAATTTTGATATGGCCAATTCCATTGATTTTTGTTAATCAACCTACTTATTCGGGTAACTGAGGGGACCACAAGTTTAAGGTATTAGATTTCCTTCACTTTGTACAAAGGTTCTTTACAGTGCCAGTTATCAAACCAAAAGTTGTTATTGTTACCATCTCCAATTTTGTGGAACATCAAGCTCTCCATCCACTCCCTTATGCCTAAAATGTTCCTTAGAGTTTCGGACATGCCCTGCTTATACTTCAGAGTCCATAAGCTATCATTTTTAATGAATACGTTATATATTCATTTCTCACAAAGGTCCTCCTTTTTCTGCACAACCACCATAAGTTATTTACTAGATAAGTTCTATTAATCACCCTTGCAAAATATAATCCTAAGCCCCCTGCTCCTTCGATCTGAATATTTTACTCCAACTTATTTTGGCTTTGTTTCTGCCTTGATCCGATCCATTCCAAAGGAACTCTCGAAGTTTTCTATCTATCTCCTTGATTATGATTTTAGGTATTGAAATATGACTTAGCTAGTAGTTGGTAATATTACGGAGGATTGACTATATGAGTTAGAGACCTTGCGCTCCATTGGTTGATTTTCCCATGTATGGACTCTTGCATTTTCCCATGTATGGACTCCACTAATGGTTTGCAATCAGCTGCACTTAATCTTCTTTGTGATATTGGGACTCCTAGTTACTTGAAAGGTAATGTTCCTTGTCTCAACCCCATTTCTCTTGCTTTGTGCATTCCACCACGCTGGAGTTACTAGAAAGATAGTAGCTGATTTTCATTGGGTTACTCCACAACTCTGACATGCCTTGAAACTCCTCCATGGATTTCAATAATAAATTAATGGAGTTTCGCTTAACCTTGCTAAACAGCAGTAGGTCATCTGCAAAAGCGAGGTGAGTTAGTTTCAAACCTTTGCATCTGTAGTGGCATTGGAATTCTGTATGTATTAAGATCATCCTTGCAAGGTGAGTGGTCAATGCATTCATATAGATGACAAACATGTAAGGGGATAGAGGATCCCCTTTCCTGAGTCCTCTCCTAGCTTTTACCAGTTCGGTGGGTTCCCCATTCACCAAAATGGCCATAGTGGCAGTGGTGATACATATCTCCAACCACTCTCTAAGCAATTCAGGGAAGTCTACAACTTTTATGATATTGAATAGAAACTCTCAGTTAACTGAATCATAAGCCTTGATTATATCCATCTTGATGATACAATTTATTGTCTTCCTCTTGGAATGATAACCCTCCATCAATTCCTAGCATAGGAGTATATTTGTACTCACCGATCTCCCCTTCAAAAAGGCATTCTACTCAGGGCTGATCATGTTCTCCAAGTTGGTTCTCAATATATTTGCCAGAATTTTTGTAATGATTTTGTACATAAAATTGCAGCAGGCAATAGGTCTATACTGATCTAGCTTTGTTGCATTACTTTGTTTAGGGATGAGGCATACATATGTCTTATTCCACTCCTTTAGGAAGGTTTTTTCTTTTGGAAAAACTCTAGCACTGCTCCAACAACTTCTTCCGCCACTATGTCCCAGTTTTTTTGAAAAAATTCTGCCATTGTACCCATCTAGTCCTGGGCATTTATCAGGGTTCATTATAAAAACTATCTCCTGAATTTTGTGCCTTGTGACTTCCCTAACAAGTAGCCTCTTGTTCTCTTCATTCACCTTCTTCAGGTTCACAACTAACTCTCCTAGTATTTCCTTTACATGTGTATCAGCTCCATATTGTTTACTAAAGTAGTCAAAGACATAATGTTTTTTGCTCTCTTGATCCTCATACTTCCTACCAATATGGTCCACCAGCTCCTTGATGGTGTTCTTGTTTCTTCGTGATGAAATGGCACTCATATAGTACTTTGTACAACATCCCCCCTCCTTTAACCATAAAATTTTGATTTTTGTCTTTGCAGTATATTAATATTGATCAGGACTTGATTATAACTAGAAACTAGGTGAGCTTCCACCTTCGTAAGATGTGTATCCTTTGGATTTCCTAGAATTCTTTTCTGGTACTCTTTCAGCTTGTCCATCACTTTGTCTTTCTCTATCTGTTCTGGTTTCAAAGAGTCCTTGCTTAGTTGTTTCAATTTATCCTTCAACCCTTTCAACCTAATGCTATGAATGTAACTCTTCGAACCATTAACCTCCACCTTTATCCCCTTACTTAGAATTGCCCTGAATTCTGTGTGTTCCATCAGATGATTGAATATTATGAATGGAGAGTTTAGCCTCCACCCGTCTATAACTAACTCCACAACTATTGGACTATGGTCTGAAACATTCAGTTATTCAAAAGTGGCATTACTCAGGGGGGAATTGCTCTATCCACTTCCCATTCACCATATACCTATCTAACTTCCGCATTAAAAACCATTCTCCATCTTGCTTGTTGCTCCAAGTAAAGACTTCCAACTTCTGAGCATTGTAACGTATTATCACTTGACCATTCACATGTTGATCATGATTGAAGATCCCCCTCCAATGTTCATCCAAGAACCATACCCCTTCTCTAGGTGTTCCCTCTTTATTTTGGTTTCCAATAAATCAACAAAATATGCTTTCCTATTCCTAATCAATTCCCTGACTGCAAGCTGCTTATTTAGGTTAGTGAGCCCCCTAACATTCCAAGCTACTAGTTTCATAAGTTCTTCTTTTTACCAAACCGTTTCCTCCTAGCCTTCCTACTCATTCCTAGTGAGATTGATACGGTGCCAGGATGAGAGCTTGATGCTTCCCCACTTTTCTGAACAAAAGTCCCATTGAGTTCTTCTTTAGCTCGGAATCTCTCTTGTTCATTGCTTAGTTAATTCCCTAGTTGGGCTATGTTCACCTCCCCCTTATTTGTATCCAAAGTTATCCTAGTCTCAACCTCCTTAGCTACGACTTCTTCCTCGTTGGTCCCCCTGAGAGATGTGTCACCTTCATTCCTTATCACGTCTCCATGTACCTCTGGTGTTACCCAACTATTTCCCACCAGTTTCGTGTTCTCACAGACTTGATTCATTGATTCTTAAGAACCAGTTTTTGCTTTATCATTATTACCCTTATACATGCCCTTCTTAGATATGCCACTTTTTTTTCCCTCCTGTTACTAGGTTCTAAGTCTCCTTTTCCACACGCACGTTAGGGGTTATTTCTCTAACTGGATATGGGTACGAATGATCTGGACCATTCTTCAACTCCTACTGTCCCTCTTGACCATCCTTTCTTTTCCAAACTTGTTGCACCTCTTATGTTTTTGATCTCCATATATAAGAAATCCCTATGGTATCTTTTATCAAGTGACCATTCTCAGAAAGTTTCATAATTCTCAAGTTTTTAAGGAGCTTCCTAGAAATGTCAACATCTACACACACTCGTGCAAACCCAATTCTCCTCATTAACGCAATGTTTTCATCAAGTCATAACATCTTACTTATTTTACTTGCTATGTAACTCTTAGCTTTCGATGACCAATATTCCAGAGGAACCTTATGTATGTTGACCCATAATGGTATAGATTTAAGCTTGCTTCTGTCTAACTTCATCCCTAACTGCCACTTCTTGATGAGTATTGGATGCCCCATCACGTGCCATGGACTAGCTTCTAGCACTCTTTGTGCATTCTCCTCGGAATTAAACTTGAAGACAAAGAGTTCACCCTCATTCACCATGACGTGCTCTAATCCCTTATTCCTCCATGTGTTAGTTGCCTATCGGCTGACTATAAGGAACTCTAGTCGCTTCTCTAGGAAGAAGCCCACAAGGGAGGTTCTCCATTTCTGAGCTCCTTGGTGTAGCACCTCCAGAAGCACCTGAATCGGCAGCTCATATTCAGATTCCACAAACATGAGTTTGCCCAAACTCTTAGAGTTGCCCACTATAGAGCTTTAAGTGGTCTTCCCATTATTAACCTTATGCGATTCTTTCGAAGCTCCTCGAATTGGAGGGAAATTTGAGTCGGGTGTTGGTTACGTATTCTAGGTTTTGTTGTGCTTTGGTTTCTCAAAGACAGGTGGGTTTTTTTTATCTTATACATATTAATATGTATATGATAAATTTCATAGAATTTGTAAATAAAATTATATTGAGATCATAGTTATGAAATTCATATTGCATTTATGTATTATTTCTAAATTATTCCTAATTATTGTTACATTGAGATTCAACATTAAGAAAAAGTAAAAAGACTAGCACATGTTATATTTCTTTTTTATAAATGAAGAAATCGACTTCATTAACTAAAGTATGGGGATGCTTAAATAAACTATGGGTTGCTTATTAGCGAACAAATTCATTGAACTGACCTCATATAAGAATTCCATCTGGAACATTACTTATACTCTATGTTGTTATGATTGCATAAGTAATCCTTTGATTTGATATTCATAAGTGATCATTTGACTTGAGATCTCGAAAGGATCTCATATGTGGATTGTTATATTT
>JANPWU010000006.1:5128369-5140931 GCA_024707465.1 Erythroxylum daphnites
TGAAGATGATCGAACTGGAGTTCCGCAGCAAAGGATTTCTAGATGATTGAGTTAGCCATTGTTTCTGCAATTAGTTATCTTTCCTTTGTAACCAAAAAAAAAAAAAAGAAGGCTTAGCCAAAGTTTGGACCACAAGTGAAGAAAATGTCTTACAGTCCCTCACTTTCTCACTAAAGTCCAAATTTGAATCTAAATCCTTACCTCAATATTTAACACAAGAACCACGCACTATTATATTACTACTTTACACTTCTAGTTTGGTCTTCTTCTAAAGTCTCGACACCCCTCTTCTTCTAAGTCGCGTTCAAGGAAAAAATGATGCAAAAACAGGATAGCCCTTTCTTTTGGAAGTTGGGATTTTTAGGAACTTAAATGGGAAATTACAGATAAACAATATAGTTTTATTCATCTTGCAAGCTCCATATATATATATTCTCAAGTCTCTACTCTAATTTGAGCTTTGGAGTTTGGCTGGCTTGAGCTCTCAAGTTTAAAGCCCAAATTTAGAAAATTAGGAAAGTCCAAATTTAATTCGAAATTTTGTTAAAGCGGGTTGAATTCAATGACTTTAAGCCAAATCGAGTTAGGTCATGCCAAGCTCTATCCTACATGCCAAGCTTGCTCATTCCATATTTTTAAGTGAAATCAATTTTTTTATTATAATCTCCTTTTGTTTATCAATCGTGTGAAAATAACTAATAAAGACCAAATACAAAGTGAACAAGGAAGTGTGTATATATATACACACACACAACAAAAATAATCAAAAATTAAAATAAAATATGAGTTTATAATCATATTAAAAATTTGGATGAATAAGATAATCAATTTATAAAATAAAATTTGAATAATTACAAAATTGACGAGGAGTATGAATGCTGGATGTGAGGGAAAGTGCTAAAACGACCAACTAATCTTTAAATCGAAAGTATATGTATGAAAAGATATCCATAATACAAAGACCTACCTAGCGTTTGGTTAACGCCTTTATGGGTGAATACGGATTACAGAGACACAAAAGCTCTTTACCTCTAGTGTTTGCTTGCTGTTCTTACCTATTTTTGTTTTGTCTTCAGAGAATAAGGACATAAATTTTTTGTTCCTTCCAAGATTGTGATATAAGATTTCTTGTTCTAAGGACAAAAACAAAACACATAAGGAAATGTTAAAAATACCCCTCCCCACATAAGCAATTTTTTATTCTTAATAATATTATTAAACTCATCATCATCATCATCATCGTCATTGTCATCATCATCATCGTTATCGTCATCATCGTCGTCGTTATTATTATTTATTATTATTATAAAATTTAAACTTATTATTATTATTAATCATCGTTATTATTATTTATTATTATTATAAATTTTAAACTTATTATTATTAATTATTGTTATTATTATTAATTATTATTATTAATTTTTTTTCTTATTATTATTCTTCTTATTATTAATATTATTATTTTTATTATACGAATTTAATTATCTTATTATTATTTATTATTATTAATTTTATTATACAAAATTAATTATCTTATTATTATTATTAATTATTGCTATTGCTGTTATTATTAATTATTATTATAAATTTTGTACTTATTATTATTATTTTTATTTTTATTATACAAAATTAATTATTATTATTATTATTATTATTGTCATTATTATTATTATTATACGAAATTAATTATCTTATTATTATTATTATTAATTAAACACCTCACTGTCTCTAATTTTTGTTCTGTTCCGTCTCTAAATTTTTGCCTCGTTTCATCTCTGCATATTGGAGACGGTAACTAAACGCAACGTTAAAGTTATATTAGTTTATCTTCAAAAAAAAAAAAATTGACATGACTTTGAGTTAAGATATAGACTTTAAATATCTATATATTTATATTACTCCACCTACAAAATTATGATCAAGCTCCTTGGAAGATGCTTTACTTTCCTAAGCTCCTCTTGCTCTACATGTTTGCCCATGTGATTACGTACCAAATTAGATCATATTTGCTTCATAAGTTGGAATAGAAATGGGCAAACCATAGGGTCCTTTATTGGGCTTATGTATCAAACCTAATATGAGAAGCCTTTTCCATTAAGAAAGGATCCGAAGAATAAGGGTCCAAGAAGGAACTCAGTAGAACCTTCGAGAGAAGTGAAAACCCTAACTGGAAGCCACAATGTACATACCACTTTGCTATCACGTGAGAAGCAGGTGACTGACAAAATAAGCACAGAGGCACCGCAATGATCCTATCTTCTCACAAAACCGTATTCTCTCACCTCTACCGTTGGATCTCCTTCCACCTCATCAATCCGCGTGATTCCTAATTTCAACGGCTCTGATTGCAGTTGCAGAGCTACTCGTACAACGAACCAGGAAGCTCCTCGCTTCTCCTCCCCCCATCGCTTTTCTTCCAATTTTTAATTTCCAGAAAAATAAATCGGAATTCTGAGAAAAGTTCCTTCTAGAGCTAATACTTCTTAGCTTTCCTTGGCATGAGAATCATGGATCAGAAAGACGAAATTTTGCGGGAGGAAGAGGTTAGGATTTTGAAAGAAGATGAGGTTGACGATATCGAGGAAGAGAGCGTTGAAGATGAAGAGGACGATGACGATCAAGACGATGGCGGCGATGAAGACGATGGCGGCGACGATGACGACGACGACGATGGAGAGGGAGTAGATGACGAAGACGAGGATGAAGATGACGAGGTCCAGGTCTTACATTCCTCCCGAGGTCCAGCTGTTCACTCGGTGGACGATGATGAGGAAGATGTAGATGAAGACGACGACGACGAAGGCGAGGGTGGAGACGACGACGACGACGACGACGATGACGACGAAGAGGAGGGAGTGGATGATGATGGAGATGATGAGGTTCAGGTCTTGCACTCCTCCGGAGGACCGCCGGTTGTGTTGGCTGACGACGATGAGGAGGATGAAGAGGATGAGGAAGATGAAGCTGAAGGCGGCGGCGGTGGCGACGACGACGACGACGACGACGAGGGAAACGAAGAGGAAGATGAAGACGAAGAAGACGCTGAAGAAGAGGTATAACACTTTGACTAGGAGATTAATATATGCAAACCCTAATTTTGGTATCGATTCAGCTGATTCTAATATGGTGCTTAGTTAAAAATTTCAGATCTGGTTTCCTATAGTTATTCCTTATGCTCCGATTCGGAGGTAACTTAAAAATTAGGATGTGATTTGTTTCATTTTCTTATTTAGCTATGTGCTTTACTTCTTTCTTTCTCTTTTTTTCTTTTCTCACACCGGAAACGTTTGGTTTAATGTCTCGAGAGCAAGATATTAAACCTAAGGTACCTGATATCTATTTTCGACTTCTGAACGCAAGTTTCAAGAAAAGAAATTAGGGTTTTAGGTTAGCAAGTTCGTTTTACCTATCGTAACTGAGGTGGTTTTTGTCTTAAGAACTTAAAACCTTATATAATTGGCTTTGGATCCGAGTATTTGAACATTTCTGTTACCCTTGTGTGGTTTAGGCGTTGCTTATATTAGGCAGCGGTGCATAAAATTTAAAAATTTTACATATTCGTTGAAGCTTTTATTCTTCGATGTCTAGTAGTAGTTTTACATCACTGGCTGAACATGTCGGTCTGATTGATTCTGTACTTTGTCTGATTTTGGCTGGTTTTTCGGCGTAGATGACATGTTAATTTTTGTCGTGAAAGTGTGTAAATTTACTCATCTTTTTTTTAATTGCATTATGAATTGCCATCGTAATATTCGGCCTATTTGTTTGATGGTTTTTAGATAGAATTCCATGCTTACTGTTGTATCCATACACAGGAGGACACGTGCAACGAATACCTGGTCCGACCTGTAGCTCCGGCGGAGGCTGAGGAGGACGGCAGTGATGTGGAGGCGGAGGAAGAAATTGAGGAAGAGGAAGATGGGAATGTGGAGGATGCTGGGGAAGCAGCTGGGAAGATTGAGGCTCCGGCAAAGAGGAAGAGATCAGGCGAAGATGATTCTGATGATGACGACGGTGGGAAAGATGAGGATGACGAAAGACCACCCAAACGATAAGGGGCAGTGTTGACAAAAAATATTTAGGTCAATTTCTCTCAACCTCTATCTGTCTGTCTTTGTAGAAAGGAGGATAGGAATGCTTTTGGGTTATTAATATTATGTTTATATTTTTGGTTAATCCGAAGCCTGTATCAGTACTCGTTAGGGTTTTACATTAATCGGGTCGTAGTTTGCATAGGCTGCGCCATGATGTTGGAGTTGAAAAATTGTACAACTTAGAAAAAAGAAACACTGGCATTTTCCTAGGTTGATTTTGCCGTATTCTCGTTGGATCTATACAGCGTCGTGTTTGGTTTGGTTTGGTTTGGTTTGGTTTGGTTTGGTTTGGCTGGCTATCTTCATCCTTTTTTTTTTAATTTGTTTTTCCGCTTTAATGAGATAGGCGTGACAGCAGTTCCATTCGTTACACGTTTGTGCGGATGAAAGTAGGGTGTGGATGGATTTGATCTGACGGTCATTATGGGTGTGATTGCCAATTGTTGCCGGTTCCCCAGTACGGGTCGTGGGTGGAAGGAATGCTTTGTAAAATATATATATATATATATGATGATGAGGGTGGGAAGGGGTTTCCCGTGATATGCATGCAATATACGAAAAGATGGAATTACTTTTAAGTGAAAGGATAATTATATATTAGGGGGAGGTTAATCCAAATTGGCCAGAAAGATGAGGGTCCATGTATTAAAGCTGCCGCTCCATTGGCATTTACACCAAACACTGCATGTGTTGGGTTTCGGTTATAATAATAAAACAATTCATAATGGCTTCGGATAAGCATGAAGGCAACACGTGACTGACCAAATTATTGTGGTTGATGATTTTGAATGCAGATGATGGCCAAGTGGCAAATGACAATTGCATCTGGGACTGGGCCAGGGAGACGAGAGAGGCGCCAGTAATTTTGGCGGGACTGAGGTCACATCATGATGTATATAAAACAAAGCCAGCGAAAGAAATTTGAGCCTGCGGGCAAGAGAATCAAGTGGCTCACGCAAAAGACAAATTCCACGTAATTGTCGGGGTCAAGTCAAAAACGCACCCCAACTGATGTGCTATGAATTATCATTCTCTACGCTGTTGTACCGGCCCGTTTCAACTGACTATTTCGGGCTCACATTATAGGCCCAAACTTAATCTTTGCACTGATCAGATTCAGCTTCACAGGCAGCCTATATGATCAAACCAAAAGTTAAGCTATTAGTAGTATTCTATTCACTTATCCAATATGTTTTGTCTGTTGATATATATATATATATTTGTTTTCTTAGCATGGTAGGGAGCTGGTAATTGAATGTAAGTTCTAATACTACTTACACTTTTAATCTTTCTTTCTGTTTTTATTTTTCTGCTTTATCATTCCAAATGATTGTCACGTAAAAGATGAATCATAAATATGATCCTGCCTGTTACCAAACCCAACATTAACTACTCCTTCCCTCCTTTGTTAATCCATTTTTGTTGTTCTATGCCTAGAGCTAAAAAACATAATGCACATACGTTGTGAACTAGCAGGTGTTTACTGCACATATTTGCGCAGTAAAAATCTGGAAACTTATGATGCCCACTTGTTTTTGGAAACTATAAGATTATGTATATATAAGTTTTGTTATAAACGGTTAAAATATGTAAGTAAATATTGTTGAAGTATGAATTTGAAGATAAAAGTTGCAAATCTATGATGGAGGATAGAATTTTGTAAGGGGGAAAAAGGAAAAAAATATAACAAGTGAATATTTAAATTGAATTAATAAAAATGGAAAAGAAAATTGATATTCTAAGGGTAAATTTTGTTATAATATTTTAGTACAGAATATAACAACTGCAAAATTTAACATGAATTAAAACAACTCAATCAAAATTTAAAAAGAAAATTGACTAAAAAAAACAACCAATAGGTACCTTAATTAAAAAAAATTACTAACTGAACAAATAGAACGAGAACAAGAAATCAACGATACATGACAAAATACAAGAGAAACACATTGCAGCTATAGTTATTAATAAATAGAAAAAAAGACAACGAAACAATAACAATAATAGTTTGTTTGTGCATTAGGATTACAATCATTCGAGCACTAAGAATCAGCAAATAGCAAAAAAGAAAAAAAAGTGACAAAAGGAGTTTAAAAGTGCATTAGAATTATAGGCAGTCAAGATATAATAAACTTTGGAGATTATCCTGTCAACCAGTAATCCTTAGGTTGTAGAATGGAATATCGTCAGTGCCTAAAATTTGATCAATAAAGTATTCAGTGATGATTGTGAAAACTGCATGTTTCATAGTTGCAATTTCTTAAAGTGCAAACTTGATGTAGGATCTGTTTGTTAGACCCTTTAGGAAGAAGGGTTATAAGGACTTGGTCGTGGTTGAGAATGGCGACCTCACGAAGGAGGTCGGGGAACAGGGGCGGAGCCTTTTTCTTTCGGCCAATCTGAAGCAGAAGTTGGATCATCAATGGGAGCGCGCCATTGTTCTGAAACTCTTGGGCCACAGAGTGAGCTACACGGTGATGAGCGCCCGTCTCCGAAACTTATGGAAGCCCCGGGGTCCGCTTAAAATCGTGGATTTAGACCATGATTTCTTCCTCGCTAAGTTTCATCTGGAAGAGGATTTCCTGAAAGTTCTCACCAGTGGTCCGTGGACGATGTTTGGGCAAGTGATCGCCCTTTAACGATGGTCCCCTGATTTTCGGCCAGCCCAAGCCTCGATCTCGCGTGCCGTTGTTTGGATTCGAATTCCCAACTTGCCCATCAATAGGTATCACCCGACGGTTCTGTCGGTGCTAGGGGATTTGGTGGGCACCACCGTGAAGATTGACGAAACTTCTTTGCAGGCAGCGCGAGGGCAATTCGCTAGAATGGCGGTCGAAGTGGACCTCAGCCAGCCTCTGCCTGCCTGCGTCGAGCTCGATGGGGAAATGCTGTTGATACAGTATGAGGGGTTGCCTCCGGTGTGTTACACCTGCGGAATGATCGGCCACCCCCCGACTGCCTGCCCCAGGAAGACGTCCGCGGAGCAAGGGCCATCGACCCAGCGGACTTCACAGTGGGACACTGACCAGGGGACAGGTGCGCTGTGGAGCAGAACGCGCGACGTCCGGCGGCCACGTTTGAGGCCGGCTATGGCCCTTGGACCAATGTCCAACGCCGTCGACAACGATCATCTACGATGGGACAGAAGTAAGTCGAAACACGCAAAGAAGAGGGTACCTGGGGAGGCTCCCGTTTTGCTTTGTTGCAGTCCACCGATCCTGTAGCTGAGATGATTTTTAGTTCCCCTCCTTTGGACACTAATGACCGTATGGTTGGAATGGGACAGAAAGTTTCTCTGTCTAGTCTTGTTGGAACCGCCAATGGGGCAGGCCCATCGCGTGCCCCTCCCCGAGCCTATGGTTCTTCAGCAGGCACCAAAGGTAAGGCAACTGTCTCCTCCCATCAGAATCGGGTTAGGCGGGGCCCGATAGGAGGGCCCCCGACCCCGGCTCGAGCCTCGGCCACGTCTATCCCTTTAAAACCCACGCTAGCTGCGAGAAACCTAGCCATAGCCCTCCTGACTAATTCTGAGATGGTCTGTGATAGCCGGCTCATTGAGGAACCGGGGCGGGAGGCGGAGCCGGCCCACCTAATGGAGGGGGTCGAGGCCCCCGCTCTGCTTGCCCTTCAATCGGCCTTACCCCCCTCCGAACCTCCCGATATTGCTATGGATTCGTCAGGGGCGGATGACCGTCCGGCCCCGATCCTCATTGAGGCTGAGTTACCCGGGACCCCTAGCGGGGTGCCACGGGAGGAGGGAGTTGGGAGCATTTCGGATGCTTCGACATAGGTTCCCCGTCTTTCCCCTTCCTTTATGTCGATTTTATTCTGGAATTGTCAAGGCGCGGGAGGGTCGACGTTCAAGACCATCTTGCAGAATCACATTCGCACTTACAATCTGGGTATATTGGCCCTGTTGGAACCTCGTATAAGTGGGATTCGGGCCCAAAATGTTATTCGTTCCCTTGGTTTTGACTTCTCTTTCCGCGTTGATGCTGAAGGGTTCTCGGGTGGCATTTGGCTTCTATGGAAGGACGATTTTGACGTCTCGGTGGTCCTCGCCCATAAGCAATTCCTGCATACTACGGTGACGCACGATGCTTTTTCCTTCGAATGATGGTTGTTTACGCTAGCCCGCACGAGAATTCGCGTACCATTCTCTAGCCTCTGCTGTCTTGGGTAGGAGAATCTATCTCTCGGCCTTGGGTTGTGGGAGGCGATTTTAATGCTAAGTTGGAGCTTGCTGACAAACGGGGTGGGGCCCCCTCGACCCGAGTAGTGAGCAGGGACTTTAAGGCCTGGGTCCATCGTAGTGGTCTCCATGATCTCGGATTCGTCGGGTCGAGGCCTGGTCCAGGCCCGTCTTGATCGAGTGTTTGGTACGTCGGCTTGGCTGCATGTCTTCCCTCACACTGAGAACCTCCACCTCCCTTTCCTTGGGTCTGATCACCGGCCATTGCTCCTCACCTTTCGTCGTCCTCTGCAGCGAGATACTGGTGGTTTGCCCTTTCGATTTCTGAATGCCTGGACTACTCACTCTGAGTTTTCAGGCGTGGTTGCCCGGCATTGGGACCCTTCGGAGGGGCATCTGAGTAGTTCTTTAGCCCGTCTTGCCCCTCATCTTTCGCTTTGGAACAAGCAACAGTTCGGCCACATTTTCTATCGGAAGAAGACGTTGATTGCTCGTCTGGCGGGTATCCGGCGCGCCATGACGGCAGCCCCTCGGGATTCGCTGTTGGCCTTAGAAGATGAGCTTAGTAGAGACTTGCAACAGGTCCTCTGTGAGGAGGAGCTCTATTGGCACCAGAAAGCTTGTTGCGACTGGCTTTCTCACGGCGACCGTAACACTAGATACTACCATATGGTGACCATGGCCCGACGGAGGAAACTTCGTGTTGATCGCCTGACTGACACCACCGGGAGCCTCGTTACTGATCCGACTCTCCTGCGCTCTATGGTCCAGCAGTATTTTAGCAATCTCTATTCCCAGGATGATGAGCCTCCTTCACCTTTTCCCATCTCTGGTGCCCGCCCGCCCCTGACATGGGAGCATGTTCAGGACCTGTCTAGTCCTGTTCAGGAGGCGGAGATTAAGTGTGCGCTTTTTTCCATGAGTCCTCACAAAGCCCCGGGTAAGGATGGGTTTAATGCGGTCTTCTTCCAGTCCCAGTGGGGGCTGGTTGGGCCGAATATCGTGTCCTTTATCCAGGAGGTTTTCCGTATGGAGCGTTGGGACCTCGAACTGAATCGTACCCTTCTGGTTCTCATTCCAAAGGTTCCTTCTCCCACCCAGGTTTCGCAATTCTGTCCGATTAGCCTGTGCAATGTCCTTTACAAGGTCATCTCTAAAGTTCTGGTGAATCGTTTGAAAGCACTTATGGCCCATTTAACGGCGAAGACCCAAGGTAGCTTTATCCCGGGTACGCATATCACTGACAATATCATTATTGCGCAGGAGGTCATTCATTCTATGCGAAAGAAGACTGGCCGCACTGGCTTTTTGGCCTTGAAGGTGGATCTGGAAAAAGCTTATGATAGGCTAAGCTGGTCTTTCATCAAGGACACCCTGGCTGAGATTGGCCTCCCTGAAGTTGTTATTTGGGTCATTATGCAGTGTGTCTCGACTACTTCTATGCAGGTCACATGGCAAGGAACGCTCTTCGAGCCTTTCAGACCTTCCCGGGGCCTACGGCAAGGGGACCCCCTCTCTCCTTACTTGTTCGTCCTCTGTCTGGAGCGCCTTGGGCACCTCATCACGCATGAGGTGGGCAGTGGTCGGTGGAAATCGATCAAGCTGAGTCGTAGGGGTCCCCCCTGTCCCATTTGTTTTTTGCAGACGATCTTATCCTCTTTGCCGAGGCGGCGGATTCGCAGACGAGGGTCATTTCCAGCACTTTGGAGACCTTCTACCGGATGTCTGGGTTACAAGTTAACCAAGCGAAGACCCGTATTTTCTTCTCCAAGAATGTTCCCCGGGAGGCAGCGCGGCGGCTTAGCCAAGATCTTCAGGTTATCAGTATGACGAACCTGGGCCGGTATTTAGGAGTCCCTCTGATCCACGAGAGGTCTACTCGTCGTACATACCAGCATATCCTCGATCAGGCCCAGCAACGATTGGTCGGTTGGCGTGCCCACATGCTTTCTCTGGCTGGTCCAGTTACTTTAACCCAGGCTGTCATTTCGACGCTCCCCTTCTTCAAGATGCAGACGGTGCGTCTCCCGTGTCAGCTATGCGACGACTTGGAAAAGCTCATGCGCGACTTCATCTGGGGGTCTTCCCAGGACCGTCATAAAGTTCATCTTGTTAATTGGGATTCCGTATGTCAACCTAAGCATTTGGGAGGGTTGGGCTTGCGGCGTCTTCATCCGACCAACGATGCGTTCCTGGCTAAGCTTGGTTGGGCTCTTCTAATGAACCACTGCCTTATGGGTCCAGGTCCTTCGGTCCAAGTATAAGTTCGATGACTCTCCGCTTCCCCTTACGCTTTCCCGTCCCAGGACTTCGGTTATCTGGAGGGGGCTTTCTGCATCCTGGCCGATGGTTCGCCAAGGCCTTCGATGGGAGTTGGGTAATGGGCAGAGTGTCTTGTTTTGGTTAGATAACTGGTTATCTGACTGGGGGGCCAACATTCGGGTCGCCACCTCTCCTATCCCTGAGTATCTTAGTCTAGTCACGGTCGCGGACCTCACTGACAGCCGGGGCCACTGGCTTTGGCATACTTTCCAGCATTATCTGCCGGCCGCGGTCTGTTTTGACCTCGCCCTTTGCTACCCTGGTGAGCGTGGCGTCGAGGTCGATAGGGTGGTGTGGGCTCCGACCACCCATGGGCGCTTCACGGTGGCGTCGGCCTATGACCTGCTGGTTGGTAGCCCCCGGGGCTCTCCCCCCAAGCTCTGGGAGATTATTTGGAAATGGTCTGGTACCTAAAGGATTCGTGCTTTCCTCTGGCTTGCTGCCAAGCTCAAACTTCTGACGAACCAGCACCGAGTAGCACGGCATATGTCCACTGATGACTGTTGTCCGGTCTGTGGGCAGGTTGAAACAATTGTTCATGTGCTTCGGGACTGTCCGCGAGTGGCAGCCTTGTGGCGACAGTTCCCCCGAGAGGTGATTTCCCCGCAGTTTTTTCAATCGGCAACGGCGACGTGGTTCCAGGCTAACCTTAATAATCAGGCTAGGGTGCACCAGCACGCGTGGGCCACTATCTATGTGGTCGAGTGTTGGTTCCTTTGGCAGTGGCGGAACCGCAGTCTTTTCGAGTCTGGGTTCACTTGGCCGGAGAATGGCCCTCTTGTTATTCTCGACTACGTCGAGTGGATCGAGCACGCTCGCACTATAGAGTACTGTGTTTTTCCCGCCCAGGGAGTCCCCGTGGATACCCTGGTGGGATGGTCTAAACCCCCGGCAGGGTGGGTCAAGGTCAACACTGATGGCCCTATTAACTCCGGGTCTCACACCATTGTCGCGGGGGTTTTAATTCGTGATTGTCATGGAAATTGGTGTGGCGGGTTTCAGCACAGCCTTGGTCGTGGTTCACCCTTAGAGGCGGAGCTTTGGGGTGTGTTTTCTGGGCTTCAGTTGGCCTGGGAGTACGGGTTTCGCCGGGTCATCGCCGAAGTTGACTCGCTGGAGGTTATTAATATCCTCTCTGATCCTCATTTTGTTCTAACTGGGCTTTCTTTCTTGGTGTCAGGTATCCGTGAGCTCCTTTAATGTTCGTGGGAGACTCTCCTCCAGCATGTTTGTAGGGAGGGCAACCAGTGTGCGGATAGATTAGCTCATCTTCCAGTCACCCTTCGCCCGGGCCTCTATACCCTTCAGGAAGCGCCTGCTAGCATCGAGGAGTTGCTTCGCAGCGATGCAGACGGAGCGTTGTACCCTAGACTCTGATTTTGTTTCCCTTTGTAACCAAAAAAAAAAGAAGGGTTATATCCCTTTGACTACATACCTCAGAACCTACAAAATATTTTACTACGTCGACGAGGAGCATAACATTTTTGCGTCATATAAAATACATAAAAAAATCTTAATCATTTTTAGGTAACAGAAAATTTCAAATAAAAAGCTAATAAAACAAATTCCTAAAAACTATTTAATTTTCTCTAGGCCACGAAACATTTAGACATGGTCTCTCTCTTCAATAGCTGTTCAATTATAATAATGATTCCTTTTTGTTCCTATGATTTCACTTAAATGATTTTATAAACTCTCATTGCTAAAGTTGAGAACCTTTCGAGGTAAAGTATTGAAGCTAGCACCAAACCCGTATATCCAATTATTGGGAGAGAAATTATTACCTAATATATGGCAAGGTGACAACTTAACACATTAAGAAAACCAAATTGTCCTTTAATAAGGTATAACAGAAATAAGGTAGTTATTGAGTGCTGGTTGGGTCGGTCGCGCTAGGCCCAAGCCCAAACTTAGAACGGCACATGGGTCGATCTGCCCATTCCTCAACATTGACCTA
>JANPWU010000006.1:5185528-5195983 GCA_024707465.1 Erythroxylum daphnites
TTATGTAAGAAGTGATAGATCATTTAGAGCATAAGCCCATCTATAATAAAATTTAGACTTTTTATAATTTAATTGAAACAAAATCTTAATTTCAACTAAACTTTAATTAGAATTACATTTAATTATAATTAATATCAATTGAGACCAAATAAAATTTGGTGCCCCATATTGATTCTTATTTATTAAATGTCTTATATTTAATCCTATTTTTATAAAGATTTACAATCAACTTTTCCTTTCTTCAATTGTTCTTTATGTATAACCTATTAGGTTCCTAAATATTTTAGCAATGGATATAAATTATAACTATAAATTATATTTAGAATTAGATAAATCAAAAAAATATAAACTCCTTTTATCTGTCTTTAATTATCTAATTAAAGAATTTATATTCATATATTAATATTAACGTTTAGTAATATGTTATAAACATCCAAATATTAAGAATATCAAAAATAACTTTGACTAACTCTTTCATATATGATTTTCTGTATGATTCATTAATTTCTTTCATAACATAATGTATCAATTAAATATAGAGTATTGAATTACTCAAATCATACTCCATCATTGATAATTGGTTATATTAATGATATGTGTAAACAATTTTACAAAGTGTCGTTCTAATTTAGTCAAAGATTTTTCAAATCAACTTTAATCAAAGAACATTAAAACATTCTCACTAATTACTTCATATTGATAAATTCTACATCAATTACTCAATTACGTCTATATAGTTCATGCTATATTCAATAACTATCGATTGCGTTACCCTTGACAAAAATAGGTTATAAGTATTATCAAAACATAACATTTTCTATATGAGATATTTTAGTCAAAAAAATCACATATATAATATTTGAGACTTTTTATATACATATAAATAATATTTCAAATAAAATTATCATATGAGGTCAGTTAAGTAAACTTGTTCTCGATCAAGTACGAATACATTTGTTTAAATATTTATATTCTTTAGTCTATAAGATCAAGCAAGAAAGATAATGTATAATAATTTAAGAATAATATATTAATCTAATATCAATATTATAATTACAATTTTATCGAAATTTATTTGTGCATTTATCTTATAAATAAATTAATTAAACGAATATATATAATAAAGAATACATTTAAATAATTATATTATTAAAACGAAAATCAACTGATTAGACATCAACTTATTGTTGGAGATGAGAAATTAATTTTCTGTCGACTCAAAGGTAAGCCTGTCTATTTGCATCTGGATTATAATGCTCATCAAGTTTCATCTCCGATGCACATTTCGTTGAAGTTACTAGCATTTCTAGTGGGCGCATTTGCTTCAAAATATACATACAGCTTAATTTCAGCTAGAATATTACATCCCTTTTTCCACAATTTCAAGTGAAGTCTCTAACATTGCACAAAGAGAATATAAGAGGAAAGAAAGCATAGGTATTTCTCTAAAGCTTAAATGTAAACTGAAAACTGACTTTGAGCTGTACATGGTAGACTAGCCTGCATTATCTAGCAAACTATTGTGTACAGTAAAAATTATAAACTATTCAAACATTGATGCTCAATTGCCCTCTCTGGTACGGGTATGGAACCTCCATGTGAAGAGGTAGTCCTTGGACTCGCAGGACAGTCTCATAACATCACAGAAAGCATTGGTTGAGTTTTTCCTACCCTCGCTTCCCCATTCTATCCGCACCCAGCATGAGAAGCCTTTTGATGAAACTGGAACCCGCGGGTCAGAAAGATGAAGAATCACTTCCCCACAGATCCTTTTGCATGTACCAATACCCAACTTACCATCGCTGGAGACCATGGAATCAAGCCACGAACACTCTGGCTGGCCTACCATTTCCTTATAAGCAGAATTTGCCAGCCTCACTTTGTTGTTGGAATCAGATATCACCGCAGGGAAGGTCTCAGACTCCACCTCTTCCTCAACTTCCTCTGGCTTCTTCGAAACTTTCACTGGTGGGTTCAAGCTTGGGTCTTCATTGATGCAACCTACGATTATGCTTGAGCCGACAGGTCGAACTGGTTGAGGTGTTATGACGTTGATGAGGGGATATTGTTGCGTTTGCTGCAAGAGGTCCTTTTCCTCTGGGATTTCAGCAATTGTATTCAAATCTAACAACTTTTCCTTACCTGGGTCCATGCAACCATGTTCAGGTGCTGCTTTTTGAGCGACCGCTGGAAGTGATGAATTACGTGGGAGAAGGGGAAGTGTCACCAAATTTGACGGTGTTGCGAGCTGATTTTCCAAGCTGTTGTTGACAGCAATAAGGTTTGGTAGAGAAAGTTGAGGAATTCCAGGAGCAAAACCCAACAGATGCGAGGCGGAGGATGTTGCATGACCAGGTGAAGAAAGATCAAGCATATGGGTCCTTTGTCTCTTGATGCTAGGTGGAGATATGGCAGCCCTGCCTCTCTTTCTTGCCCTCGTGGGTCCGGCCTGAAATTGCGACCAAAGGCTCCTAAGGTAAGGAGATTGGTTAATCTTCTGAGACATGGACGAATTCTCAGCTCCGGAACTCGCAGAAGCCTCAGGCTTTGGTGCTATAGGCCGGTACTTAGACATAATTTCAGCGGTTTTAGCTGCGTTAGAGTAAGGAATCAGGGTCTTAATCATGATTCCTGAAATGACCTGCAATTTGACCGTTCACTCTTTGGAGAATGACCTGAGGTCTTTTGATGGAATCGTAGAGAAAATGGGTATGGGGATTTATAACTTTGAAGGTGGATCAGAGGACAGACTGGTGTTGATGTGAGAAGGAAAAGGTAGTAAGCCAATGAGAGAAAGGCAGCATGAAGCAAGGAGGCAGGAGAGGTTTACATATGGAAAATGTAGGATGGGTACGTGTTTGAGAGGCTTAAGGAAAGGGACATGTGGGATTCGGGCGTAGAGTGGGTCCATGCAAGCTTACACCTATCCAATAGACATACAATGGTTTTAGACCATTTGAGAGTTGTCAATTGTTTTTATTTATTTTCTGTCATCGTGCCTCGGGACTGTGGAGAAACTGGGAGCTGTCTGGAGGGTATTTTCATTCTCACACCAATCAGATTCAGAAATGGTCTCCCATCATAACACGCGTGTGACGTTGGGCGAGGTTTGAGTAAGGCGGCTTTTGTTACGACGTTTGCTTTTTTGCCAAAACACCCACTCATAATCCGTGGGGCGGATCGGTTATATTTGGACGTTTATACACTTGTCTGCGCACACGTCTTGTTTTGCATGCAAAAGGAATCGGCTGAGGCTGAAGCTTAAGCCTTTAGTTGGAAGTCCAAATCTTTTGTCCAATTTTATGGTGTTTTATTATGTTTAATAAATTTTAACCATTCATTTATACGAACTTCATATTTATTTATGCAGGACTCACGTGGAGCTCACATAAATAAATGATTGAGATTTATTGGACAAAATAAGATACCATAAAATCGGACAGAGATGCTTGAAGACCTTAAACTTCTACATTGCAGTCTGCAGAATCCCCTTATATAAAGCACGTGGCTTTTCAGTCGATAAAATGTATTGGACCTTAATTCTTGATTATGCGTGCTTCGTGTAGCTCCTTCTCTGTTTCTCACGTCATCTTTTAATCATCAAATGAAATCTACGCGATGGAATGATCCTTAAACGACAACTAAATGAAAAATTTCTTGCAACTGTTTGAAAATTATGAAAACAACTAAAACTTGGGACATATTTTATAACAAATAGCTAGAACTGCAAAGGTTGCCACTTGAGCGCTGTCGTTTCTAATTTTGATCGACATATAGCAAGCAATGCAAGTGCCTGCATCTCCAATAACTTCAAAAGCAACATTCCTCCAGGCAACAGCAGCAGGCTAATCCACCAAGGCTGAAACCAAGAGAAGAAAATAATGCACAACAAGGCGTTAAAATAATAGCAATGCCAAATGATGTAAAACTGGGAATAGAACATCAACTTACAACGCTAAGCAACAGTTACTGTCACTCCTAGGTTGCTGCTGATTCATATAAACAGTTTGCGGTGGTTGTAGTTGTTGAGGGTAGCCTTGGTGAGGAGGGAATCCTGGAGGAGGATATCCTGCCGCCGGATACCCACCGGGAGGAGGGTATTCTTCTTTTGGACCTGAATATGGTCCGAATGGATACCCTATATGCTATGATTTGATCAATTAAATGTAACAAAATGTGAACAGAAAGGAGTCATTTCTGCATCTACTCTTCTATCAATTATACATTTTCTCGTTTTCCAGGATTCAAATGGTGTGTAAAGAGACAAATTGTAAGGTTAGATTTTTTTATGAACATAACTTTTGATGTATAAATTTCAGTTTAAACAAGCATTCACCTTGCGGAGGGGGAGCAGCCACTTGGGATTGATAATTCATCTTCTTGTGATCTCCTATGGAAAAATGAAGCAAGATAAAGGAGAGAGTTGTTGGATGAAATTAAATAGAAAAGTAAACCTTATCAAGAAAAATAAAATCAAAACTTCTATTCATAATCACGAAGGGTCTTCAAGATCGAGGGAATAATAGAGAGATTTGGGCAATTATCTGGTTGCCTCTCCTTGTTACGTACAGTCAATCAAATATGTATATCTGTTTATTTTTTACTTTAAAGTCATTCAGTAAAGATGTTATTTAGGTTTCAATTGTTCTCTCTGATGCTATTTACTTTAAGCTTAAGCGAAAAAAAAAAAAAAAACAATGCTTGCTATTTCCGGTATTTTGTAGGATAATATTAAAAAATACTATCCTGTGTGAAAAGATTTTTTTGGATCGAAAAGGATAAAGATAGAATAACTTAAACATAGATTTAAGGTTTAAAAAGTTCAACTGGAATTAGATGACTAAAGATTAAATAAAATTAAAGAATTTGAAATATGATTGAAATAAATTGATCGGTTTTTAACAACAATAATTATTGAAGTAAATCAAACTGAAAAGTTAAAAATCGAATTGAAAAAATAAACGGTCGAAGATTTTTTCAGTTGAACTGATTGAACAAGTTAAGTTTTTTATTCATTGATTTGTAATTGAAATTGTAATGGTACTCTAGTGGTTTAAAAATCACGATTACATGAAATGACGAGAATTTAAATATTAAATTGTTTTGGTGTAAAATAAAAAGGTAAATTACCTAAACATTATTAATTTTATAGAAACTTGTACGGACTTTATTTTTATTAAAAATTTTAGTTTTTAGAAGTTATGCTTTACAACATTATATTAAGATAAGACATCAAGTAATGTTAATGACATCAATTAATGTTTTTTTTTTTGAAACGACATCAATTAATGTTAATGACCAAATTTAACATGTTTTTTGTATAGTTCATGATCTTAAGCGTGTCACAATTTTATTTTTGAAATAAAAGCGTGTCACAATTAATTTCCTCCTTTTCTTTTTTTTTTAATTTCATATTTAAACACAAGATATGTTCAAATGGTTATGAGATCTTTTTATGTACCCTCCCTTCTCTAACCCGTCTAGATTATCTATAAGATTCATAGCCATTACTATTACACGAACTTTATCTAGTCAATATCTAGATTTGAATATACACTTAACTCTTCTTTTAAGAATCCACATAATGAGATTCTATATTTTTTTACGTCACCAGAGAAAGTAACAACCTATTAGGGTCAGATAGCACCAATATTAATTCATTGTTTCCAACAATCACTTAATCACAATTAATTTTGATCACCAATATCTAGATTTGTTAATTGTTATCATTACTTATTTTCTAATAAATTAATTTAATATTGTAAAATATTCAAATATGATATACACATTAATGTCTATTAATGTGATATCCTAATAATATATTAAAAGAAACAATTTTTACAAGTTGATGAACTTTTCTGATAAAACATGAAAGTATGTCAAAAATTTTTTTCTTTTGGGTTACTACAAAAAAAAAACTAAACTTGTGTTAATTTTTCAATTATAGCACGAACTTTAAAAAGTAGCAATAAAATGTCTAAACTTTCAATTTTTTTCAATTCTAACCCAAACGTTAAAAATGGAAATAAAATGCTCAAACTTTCAATTTTATTCAATTCTAGCCAAACGTTATCCCTTGTTTTCCTGATGCCTTCAGTTCTTTGTTTTCTATTTATTCTTCTAATGCCTCAAACTACTCTCAAATTACAACGTACTGCACGAACAAGCTCTTTATTTTTAGTTCGTTCTCATGATGTTTTTAGTATGAAGACGTCGGAGGTCGTAATCTGAAAATTGAAGGTGAAGGCATCGGGAGAACAAACTGAAAAAAAACTGAAATCAAAGTGTAAGGTCTTCGAGGCTGCGTAATTTGATTTAGGTCATTTTAAACAACAATGTCGTTTTAATTATGTGATTAAATATCGTCGTTTCATTAATCTTTATTTGTTATGTTAATTTTGACTGACATATATTAATAGTTAAGGCTTTTGAAATATGTGGCATGCCACGTCAGTAAACTTAACAAAAACGCTAATGTCAGGCTAGAATTGAAAAATTTTGAAAGTTTAAGCAATTTATTGCTACTTTTTCTAATTCGGGCTAGAATTGAAATTTTGAGCATTTTATTGTTACTTTTTAAAGTTCAGACTATAATTAAAAATTTGACAAAAGTTTGAGTTTTTTTTGGTAGTCAACCCTTTTCTTTTTGGTCTTTCTATCTGTCAATCATCATTCTGTCTTCATCACCTTCAATGTTTTCTTCATTTTCATTGCGTTGATTCGACGTATGACTAATTTTTTCAATATTCTTCTTTTTCACCATGAATTAGCATTTCCACTAGGTGGATGCACTCCTTGATTTGTAAAAAGTAAATTCTTCTAGCAATGGTCTATCTATTTCCTTAGTCAAAGAATTATAGTGAAACTTTCATATTTGTGCTTTGTTCTTTGTTAAAAGACTATTACACTATTTTAGGTGACTACAAATGTAAAGCCCATATAAAAAAAACAAAAAAAGCTCAATTTTAGCAAAACTAAACCCTTAAACAGCATCTTTCTCTTGTATATGAAGTTTTTCTCATGTATTTCCTCATTTTGTTTATTTTGTAGTAGATTAAAGAGAGAATTGTAGAGATTAACAACAAAAAATCTCTTGAAAATGCATAAAACTTCACATAGGTAAGATGTTTTAGCAAAAATTCTATCCCTTTTAGTAGTGATTTTCAACCATCATAAATTATTTGTGACAACAATTTTGATGAGATCAAAAAAAATTGGAGAAAAGGAGGACAAAAAATGAGAAAAAAGAGGAGTTAGGAGAGAAGGAGATGGTGAAGAAGAAGATAATTTAGAAAAACTTTAAATATATTAAGGCATAAAATAAGAAATGCAAACATTAAGGGTAAAATTAGCATTTAATTCCTAGAATGTATTTTTGTAATAATGAAATAATGTGGGGTTAAATAAGAATTTTGAATAGTTAAAGAGTATTTTAGTAATTATGGTGGTTAGAGAAAGTAAGAATATTTTAATAATTAAGAATAAAATGGAAAAGGGGATAATTTTAGATTATTAAGTGTAATTGAATTGAAAGTTTTTCTTAAATAAAGTCTAACAAAATTTTGTAATGTCTAGGTCCAAAGGACGGATTAGGGAGTAAATTAGACCCATCAATTAGTTGAGTTAGAAAATCATACAAGGATAACTTTAAACTATACACTTATAATAGTGTACAGTTCTTAAATTTTTGAATTTTGTTATTAATAAACTATTTTATGGTGAATCATATTTTGAATTAGTAGCCAACTAAATTAATGTTTAAAAATTGAATATGTGGATTTTAAAAAAAATGAATTTTTTAGTTATTAAATAAATAATTAAACAAGTACAAAATATTCAGTATTTATATTTATTACGTATTATAATTTGTATTGCTTGATAATTCGAGAAAAATTTGATAATTAAAATTTTTTGTTATGTATATGTACAACTAAGAATATTAGGATAAGATAAATAACGTTTATGAAATTAAATAGAGACTAACTTATAATGATTTGATAATAGACTATGAAGGCTGTGAATTTGTGGATTGCCTAGGATAAGCTATATTTGATGGCCTTAAATTAATAAGTTGTTGGGATATAAGTGAATGATGGCTAGATACCTATTCGTGGAGTAGATACCGAGGCACCTTAGGTCCTGGGAAAGTCTTGTGTTGATGGCTAAATATCGAAGTGGTATTAGGATATCTTGAATCATCGGGATATCTTGTGTCGATGACTAAGTATTGGAGCGGTGCTGGGGTACCAAATTAGATTGAGGGATTGGGTACCTTATGTCGATATTTACAGATCTAATTACAATTTCACTTAGTGAATGATTATAATGAGTAGAGATGAGTTGGCATACCATTGAATGTAAGCTTATTAGGTTAAGCAAAGCCCAGTCAATTTAGTTAACAAAGAGATAAAATATAAATGGCAATAATAAAATAAAATAAGTATTAATCATTAATAATCATAAAATTTTAAGTGTTTATTGAATGTTTGGACAAGCTGAGTGTTGTTGTTTATTTCAGTATTATATGTGTGTTTTATCATTTGACTAATTTCAATATATATTGAGTTATTTGACTTTAAGGGTACAATCTCGTTATCCTTACTAAGTAGACTACTCACCCTTTGCTACTATATATTTTAGGAGAAAGGGAGATTGCCAATAACCTCTATGCACGAGATTGACATAGTGGAGTCTAGGTAGGGCAAACATATCAAATCGAGTATAGTTGTTTTATTTGATATGTTTTTTTGGATGGTTATGTTTGTATAAATAATTTTGTGTGTGGTAAACATAATTTTTAGGACTAATGACAATTTTGGTAATTAATGATGTAACTGCGGAACAATCTGGATAAATTATGGTTTAATAATTTTGGAGCATCACATTTAAGTGGTATAAGAGCGAGATTACGTTTCTAAAGACAAATTAAATGAAATAAAAAATAATGATATATTATTGTCTTATCTAGGTTGGTTTTAGGACATGATATTGCTAGCCTGTAATCGACTGGAGAATTGGGTAATTTGATATGTGCTAGATGTGCCTGATTAGGATAATTTTGGAGTGGATCAAGTAGGAGGAGAGATGCCAGTGCCATCTTAGATGATGCAGCAGGCTATTATTATGGCTCTAGCCTGAGTTGATTTTAGGGTAGAATGTAACTAAAAGCGAATTCGTAAGATGAGTGCAGTGGAGTTTTGAGGCACTACTAATCTTAAAGAGGTTGAGGTATAGTGGGAGGAAGATAGAGTTAATTTTAGATCATATGGAGTGTACCTTGGAAAGAAGGTTGCAGTACAAGGTTTCATTATTCCAAGACAATATATTGACTTAGTGGAAATCGGTGAAGAGATTTTATGAGTCACGAGTGATGATTTGGTAGGAGTTCTATAGAGATTTTAGAGACAAATATACTATGTGGATATATTAGGATCGAAAGAAGATGGAGTTTAAGAGCTGGGTTCAAATAAAGGAGACATCGGTGGTAGAGTATGAGACTCACGTTGTGGTTTTATCTAAGTATGCACAGGAAACTATGACAAATACGGTAGATAAATTTTATCGATTTAAGTATGGTTTGAGAATGAAGATTCGTTTGGGTTTGATAGTTTCTACTTATGATTTTAAGAAGATACTAGAGACTGCACTTCGAGTAGGGATGTGGTAGAACAAGGTAAAAAGAGATAGGGACGTGGTAGAACAACATAGTACTACTAATGCACCATCGGTTGGATAAGATATAGGGGTTAGTTAAAGGTTTAGAGTACCTTTTAGTAAAGAACTTCGAGGGGTAATGCCTACGGGAGAGTTCACAAAGGACTATATTTTGGGGACCTATTGGGATCAATCAAGCATATTATATTTATAAAGAGAGGTGACATTTATAGAGGAGTTGTTTGCCAATAGGGAGGAGTTCATGAGTAAAGGTAAAAAAGACAATATGTAGTCAAAGCGGTGCTTTTAGTTCTGGTAGAGTTTTGGGAAGAGTTGGTAGTAAAGGTGGTAGTAAAGGAGCTGAATGAGAAAGGAGGCACCCGTAACTAACGATGTCATTTCTGGTATAATTTCATTATTTAATATTAAGGCTTATGTGTTAATAGACCCAGGATCTACACATTCCTACATTTTTTGAAGTTTGCCTTTAGAGTTCTGGGGGAAGTTAGTCCATTAAGATATGACCTGATAGTGTGGTTGCTATTGGGAGATTGTGTGGTAATGAATAGTGTGAGGAAGGGATCTAGTGAGGATTAGTGGAGTAGGGCTATCAATTCACTTGATAGTGATGGATTGAGGGAGTTTGATGTGATTCTTAGGATGAACTAATTGGCCCAAGATTAGGCTATAATGGATTGTTATATAAAGGAGATGGTGATAAAGGTCCTTAAATCAAGAGGCAGTAGAGGTAAGTCACAAAAATCAATTGATTTTAAAGCTAATACTTCTTCTGTGGATGAA
>JANPWU010000006.1:5219812-5250803 GCA_024707465.1 Erythroxylum daphnites
TTTCATAGTCAAATGTAAACAAGGGAAGCAATGTGGCATAAAATCAACCATATTAATGTTGTCAAATGTCTTGGGGCCAAAGTTTTTGATGGATGTATTGTTCCCATAACACTATATATATAGATGGATGTATAAATGGATGGATTGATGGATGTTGTTAGTATTTTCTTTTTGATTCGATGTGTTATTGGCATGTATATATGTCTGTCACTTTTGTATATGAATTCCAACTATCATAAATATATTTTTTCACTTTTTTATACAAATTCCAAATTTATATCTAATGCCAATATTTTTTCAACTATCAATTAAGAAATTCTAATTTTATTATTATTATGAATTACTAAATGTTATAGGTGTTAATAGAAGTTACAGTCCAAATTATAAGAAATGATATAGAATAATTAGATTCAATATGTTATATTATAGATGTTAATGGAAGTTCTACTGCATAATCATATCATTTTATTCATTCATTAGAATTCAAGTTTGAAACAGAATATTGCAATTCAATGTCATTTTCCTATAACAGTTTTTATAATAACACTCACGATAAGCACAACAAATCCTATTACAATATTTGCTAAAATAAATGTCAAATTTTCTCTTATGTCAACAAAATAATGTCCTCCTTTGTAAGATTTACTTGCTCCTCAACTTCTATAGTTACAGTTATAGTTTTTTAGCCCTCCTTCTTCAACATACATACTTCTTTTTTTAATTTGTGAATCACTTCAACAATCCTCTTAGTAACTTTCTCACCATACCATTTAAAAAAAATCACGTCTTCCAACCTAAAATAAAATTAATTAATAAGACAAACACTGTACATATATATCAACATTTTTATGTTATTAAAAAAACTTTTTGGATATTTTCGGCATACCATTTGAAAAAAAATCACATCTTCCAACCTAAAATAAAATTAATTAATAAGACAAACATTGTACATATATGTCAACATTTTTACCTCATTAAAAAATTTCATTCTTGGTTTATGAACTCTATAAGTTCTCAATGGGCCTTTTAAACCACAATAAATAACCACATTAACATCATTTGAATTTAATATTGTATTAATAAAAGATATTAAGTCCATAGATTTGGGTGATCAATATCAAACTTTGGAGGGACTTAGTCTAGCAATGCAAAAATTCTTGCATGAACTAATAAAGGAAAACAATAAATCCTAATCTTCTATGACAGTTGCATCTATATATGTAACATATAAAATAATATAACACAAAATTTCCTCAAGTGTACATCCTGATAAATTAAGCTCCTAATTTTGTTATTTAGATCAAAATTCTAACCCACAATAATACCAACAATTCCAACATTATAATATTTTTCACAAAATCTTTGATTAACTAAATAAAATAAATGGAACCAAAGCCAAAGAAATACGACAATGAATAGTTTAAAGGCAGTTAATGAGTCATAAAAGTCTCCTAAAAGGAATAGATGGTTATATGGCAAGGCCTCAACCAATTCTTTTCCTAGAATTTCAAGTTTTAACGAAAACAATAACTTACAACATAACCACTTAAACCTCACGTAAAAGTACCATTTCTATTATATATTGCTTCCATTGTCATCCACATACTCTAAAGTAAAATGATTAGAGCCTTTGGTGATTTTTGTTCTCATTGCTTATGTTCTTAACCTAAAGCCTCGTCATGTCAAGAAACTTGCTTTATTTGTTTTCAATTTATTGGTTGTGTATCTGTGTTGAAAATAGATAGGACATTAACACCAAATTATGGCCACTTTGTGCTAACACAAAAATAATGCTACAAAGATGATATGTGAGGAGTTGAAACAATTGACAGACTGTAAATCAAATCTTCAGTTACAACTTTTCATCTCTTGTAGCTTTTAGAGTAAAAACTTTACATAAATTAAGCATCCAAAGACAATTAGTCCCTTTTTAAATTGATAATTCCAGTTTAAAGATAGAAACAGAAGAATTGTCATATGGACCAAACACCATGAGCTTGTCAAGACTGAGATTTGAATAATATTGAAGTGTACCAAGTGTTGAAAACAACACCAAATTGTGAAATATAAATTGATGAATAGTTCTTAAGTGAAATGGAGGAGACCAAATCAAAAAAAGAATTAGGAACAAGTATAACATAAATATAGAGTGGAGAGACACTAGAGGTGTTGGTGCGAGAAAGAAAACACAGTACAGCTAATATAAGTTAGAAACTAAGAGAAAAACCAAGTTTGTGAGAGAGATAAAACTAGAGAACTTATAATTGAGATAGAAGACGTCTGAGAGATAGAAGCCAAGGAGAAGCAAATGCAGAAGAAAAGCTTGAGGGAGTAGGAGAGCATCATCTTCTAAATTGTGGATTTTGTCAATTTAGGATTTGTATTGGACAATTAGGTATCTTAATAATTTAGTTAACCTAAATAAGGATTAATATCAATTATTATAATCATATTATTTTTTATTTTTAATAGTAGGTTCCACTTAAACACGTGACAGTAAGGCCCACTATCTAATTGTAAAAAATACTAAACAATTTTATATTAGTATTAATTTGACATTTAACTGACAAACATCATCTTCTGCTCATTAAGGGTCTTTTTGGACATTTTGTAAATGTTAGGGCTCAAATTGAACGCTTTGAAATGTTAGGGTTCATAATGTAATATGCTGAAAATAGTAAGGATCAAAATGCACTTTTTGCTATTCTTTAAATGAGTTAATGGTATCTCTTAATCCAACTTTCAAGGAGGTAAGTAAGTGATCCCTATTTTTCTAAGTATAGCCAATTCATTTTTAGGTATATCAAATAATTTCTTAATTATATCTTATAAATAAATTATTAGGTAAATAATATAGATTTCCCACTAGTTTAGGAAATTTTAGAAAAGCCTTTTAAAATTTAAAATTATCAAAAATTATTTTAGTTTTCATATTTTCTAAAAATGTCTCTCTCGTAAACTTCAATTGAAAAATAATGATAAAACATATATATGAACTAATCAAATATCACTAACATGATAACTTAATTCAGATCTTAAACTTGATTAATTATAATAAATTATTATTTTGATTTGAATTTAATTAATTCCATTTGAGTTTGAGAGCTAAGTTGAATCATCGTGTAAGTAGCATTTAATTAGTCTATGTATAATATTCATATTGAATATATTTCATCATTATTTTTTATTCAAAATCTAAGAAAAGGGTTTTATGGAAAATTCAAAACTATAAGGAATTAAAAAAATAAAAATTAAAGATTTTTTTTAAAGTTTTCAAACCACAAAATAGCTCCATATCTTTTATCCTAAATTATTTATAAAATAATAATTCAAAATTAAATGGTAGTATGTTTTATAGTTGGTCCAATAAGTAGAATGAAGCCTCTCGAAATGTCTTTCACTTTTAGAGGTTGATGATTCGAGTTATAGTTTTTACAATTTACCTAAGATTTTACTGTAGTTAATCAAATGCATATGCATTAAGCCTGTTAGTATTAATTAGATTGAACTTGTCCCTTGATATTGAGCTTACTAATATTAATTTTATTACATTTATTGATTATGAATTGCTATTTCATTAAATATTTTATTTAAAATATATTATTTGTACTTAATTATACTTGAAATTAATTAATTAATTGACAAACTCCATTCAACTAATTGATAATAAATTTTAATATAATATACTTACCAATATGAATAATTTGAAAACTCAAACCCTAAACACCAATGTTAGAGGCAAGTACGTAATTTCTCCTACCAATTAAATCTATTGAAGGCCAATTTGGAACAAGTTTAATTAAACTCTAATTCATATTTAACTTGGTCTCCTTATTAAACCTAAATTTAATTAATTATAAAATTATTAAATTTAAACTAAAAATTCTATTTATTTAATTTTTGTGATGATTACATAAAATATAAATAATTTATTGGATCATTTATTAACAATAATAAATTTATAAAGTTGATTTGAAATAAAAATATAACCTCTTACAATAATACATATAAATATTAATCGTAATTCATAAACAAAATTAAAGTAAATAACTATAAAAATTTATAATTAATTTGAATAAGGGTTAAATAGTACATATATAAATATTAATTAATTTAAAAAAGTATTAAACGATAATTATAAATTATTTACAATTATTAATTTTTATTTTTTTATAATTCAAACTTAACCCTTAAATTTTTATTTATTTTTTTAAAATCCAAACCTTATCTTTAATTTTCGGATTTAACTCTTCAAACAGAAAGTCAGACAAATTTGTAATAGGTTTAGTTTGAATGCAACCCCTGTAAAAACGACCTTAAACCTAAATATGGGATAATGGATGCAACGTTGCAAGTAGTGGACTAGAATAGAGGCTTATATGATAAAATCTTGCAGTGAATGAGTTGAAATTGGCAGGACAGAGACCATATGAGCATGCTAGATCAGATGGGTTAGACTGGAAATCGAATCTGAAGAGTAAAATGGGGCCGCTCATTGTACCTCCAAAGTCCTGACGACCCATATGTACGTGTTTTTGGCAGCCGTAAACATGGGGAGTTGTACCCGGAACCAATATGGCCCTTTCTTCTTTACGTATGATTTTGTTGTATTTGCTGCAAACATCGAGACTTTTCACAGCTCCAAAGGTCCCGTTTCTGCAGCCCCATTTGGTCGATGTACTCCGGACCAAAGCCATATATTTGATTCTCCGGCTTTCCTTTGTATAGATTGAATTCCATTTAAATTGTAGAACTCGTGTTGCTGCATACTATACCAAATATATTTTATTATAAGTGATAAATGTAAAATACCTCAACTTCATATGTTGTTCACGTGTTTAATCATTGTGTTTTAGACAATATTAGCGCGGTAGTTACAAAATAGCGCTCAATTCCATCGTCCAGAGTATTCACGAGCTACTCTCCCGCAATTGAACTGTTACCTATAGTTACATTTATCGCGAGTGCAACCGCTGTGTCGATTGGTTGGCATACCACGCCACCCTTTTTGCTATCGGAGTCACTTATTTCGACGAGCCCCCACGAGGGTGTCATATTATCCTCGCCGAGAACCAGTCGAAAGAACCTATTTTCTCCCATCCATTTTGTAATTCGTTCTTCTTTCCTTTTTATCCCAAAAAAAAAAAAAAATTCATGCAGTGGACTCCTTGAAATGTGCTGCGAGGCTACTCATTGGACCGACTGGCCTAGCCCCACCAACTAATCTTAAGTCGCTGCCCCGTGCATGGGACCAAGAATTTAAAGAATTGAGCTGGTGAGCTTCCAAGTTTCCAACTACAAATTTTAACCTTTTCTTTCTGAATCAGAGAAGAAAGATGATCCACACACTCGTTACCTTATGATAAATAGTAGCTGTAGATCGTAGTTGCCAACAACAAGTGTTAAACAAAGAGAGAAGCGGCCTATCGCTATCTGTGGATGTCAGTTTGGAAGAAACCTACCGATTACTCTGCACAAGCAATAGTGACACTTAATTGTCATGTTAGGTTCATTCAATTGAGTTTTCTGTACATTACTTGCATTATTGTCACGTATAAAAGATGTGAAAGTCGAAGGGTTTATCAATGTCATGACAGGTTTATATGTTCTGGGAACAATAATTTGGCACCGGTTGAGTACTGTTAATTCAACTTCTTATCCATTTAGACACAGCTTTACATTCTTGTCAAAATAATGTTGAATTTTAGATCTTCAGGATCCATACTCTCGTACTTTGAAGATATAGCAAGATCTGCTCGGATTCCATTTTTATATTTTACGTGATATGCTGGGTTATGACATGCAGAGTTTGGAGACTTCTGGTGGAATTTGTGGACATGAAGTACGGTAATTCATCCAAAAGGTTGTTTTCATTATACAATAACTCGGATGACCAAATTAATGTGACAAAGACTTGCTTAAGATAGAGTGGAGTTTTCTTTTGCAAAAGAAGGTTTGACTATTATTTCATGTTGATAAGGACCCTGCAGTACTTGTTTGCATTAGCCATGGACGAGAAAGGAAGTGTAGAATTGTTTATTTATTCTTTTTACTCTTTCGAAACAAATGGGGAGGGAGTTTTGGTGTTCTTGGAAGAGTTTAGATTTGTGAGAGAAGACAGTGGTGTTTCCATGGGCAGACTGTAGCAACTGGCAAAGATTTGACCTTTCCATTGTTGGGGACCATGTTCACAAACCTCCAGCAGCTGATGAGAGGCCCATAACTCTAGCCGTTTCAAATCTATTTGATGAGTGCAAGCTACATGGGGAGGGCTATTGGGGATATTTAGGTCTAAAACCATCAACTACCCCTTGTCTAACCAATGGCAATTAATGGTTTTAAGAACTCGGTGGTCTTGAATGGAAGAAAAGTACATGAAATTTCACAGAAGATGAGAAGTGGTGAAAGAGAAGGTCAAATGGAAAGTGGGTTGATGGATTTTAGCTTCTTCCTAACAGAACTCCAGCTACATATCCTTCACGTCACTCCAGCTACATATTCTCCACTGACGTAAAGAATTATTGAGCTTCTTTTTCCTTCCCTCAATTATGTAGAGGAAATAGTTGAAAACATAAACCAAAATGGAAAAACCAGAAATCACATTAAACCAATTCTCTGTGTTCTTACACGAATTACGGATCCTGTGGACTGGCAAAGGGCCACAAGCTAACAAAGAGCATGTGCAACATTAGCGTGTACAAGAGTGTCTGGGACCATTTATGATTCAGAAGAGGATCCTAAATTGGCCCCCATGATTGATCTTTACAATAAATCACACTTCATGGTCATTTTTAGATCATATCAGCCGTCAGCTTCTGGCCTCAAAGTTAAAAGGGTCACTGCAGATTTTGGTCGCTTCTTCCTATGCTAATTGCACGTCAAAAGAGATTCATTTGTGGTTAGTATGATGGTAGTTAGAGCTCGGTATACAACAAATCATCTGTACCTGACAACCAGCTTAAGCATGTGTTGGTGTTTCAGTTCAGGTTAAGTGCATTCTGAAGAAAATGTCCAGGCAGCTTTCACAAAATAAGGGTCTGCAATGGGACAATTGCCGCTAATTACAGGACAGTTTGCGAATCCAAAGATATGCATATGTTGCCTGAAATTGTACAATCTCTGGGGTTGGCATTATTCAAACGCTAGAGCTGAAGCTATTCCCCCAATAAAAAGATCACAAACATTATTGAAAGGGCCCCATAAACAGCTATCGTGGATGTACGAGGGTGGCTTTTCTACCTTAAAATGGGAAAGCTCTTTTGTCACTAACCGAGATTCTATATTTTTATTTAGTTTAACTATATGTACGTGGCTCAATGCTGGTGAGCTTTCGATAGCTCCAACTTAACACAAAGTCATCATTGAGTCAGTGATGTGGTGTATAGATTTTACGTGCAAGCTAACCATTGGAAAATGTACTTACAAAACTAAGAATAATATAAAGCCAAGCGGGAATCATAGTTCAGGCACACGAGTCTTACAAGTCTTAGACGCCGACTAAGACCACTGTCTTAAATTAATAGAAGTGAACAACAAAAGGGTCAACAGAGACTTTGGTGATAAGAGTGATTATTAAAGCAAACGAGCGTACGTGGGGACGATAAATTTATAGCTTTTGTTCTGTGCACTCATCGAATGGACAGGTATCAATAATTCTGTCAAACTGGATAAAGAATCACTATCAATCGTTGAAGGCATGGCCTTATACTTCTTTCCCCGTGAAAATTCAGGAAAGATAAATGGAGATAGGACAGCAAGAAACTGCTAACATAAAACTGTTGAGATCACTGTATGCACAGTTATAGCCAAATGCAAGTTTCACTGTCTACTTCTTTCTGATTTTGATATGGCAGAGACATGAACGAATTTGTCTGTGTCAAGTGTATGTTTCAGATGTGGGTGTGCTATTATTATCCACCAATATCTGGCTTCATATAGGAATTCAAAGTAATGTGAAAGTGAAATAAGCTTCACAATTAATGGAAAGGAAATATACAAGAAACTGTTTTTGGCCAACATAATGTGCTTCACCTTATTTTAGCTAACGACTCAGGACCCTAATTATTATAAATTGTGAGCACAAGAATAGATATTACATGCAAGGGACTGCACAGAATGTTTTGCATAATTAGCCCTTCAGGTTTTTAATTTCATTAGACAGGTCTAAACTCCCATGGCCTTTTTGCTTGTCATAATATAAGAACATGCGAAAGTTTCCATTCCCCATGATCTGTCACGGATTTACTACCAAGTTCAACATCCTTTCCATATCCTATAAGCTATGAGGCGGATATTAATTACTGTTCCACTGTCTGTATGTTAATTGCAGTACTTCTTTAAAAGAAAAAAGTGAAGAAAGCTAGCCCCTCGAAGCAAAGTTTCTTGCGGGTGACTCGTGCTGTAACCCGAGTGTTATTACCACAAGTGCATATATAAACCCCTTATCATGAATTTTTAACGACTGTTGTTGTTTCCCTTCTGTCACTCTCGCATACGTACACACTCAAGCCAACTGGCGACTTGATTGATTCACAAACAGATAAAATAAGAGAGGAGAAAGGATAGGGCTAAGGACAAAACTACTCTAGGATTTGAATTTGATTCATTTGGTTTTTTCTTAGCTCTCTTGCTCCATCTGTTCTACTTATATTGAGAGAGAACAACATCGAGTGACACTGAGAGCAACTCATTAATTCTCTCTTTCTATTTCCTATTGCTGTTAGTAACAAGGAGCCTATATAAGTCATCCCGTTTGGAGTTTGTCTTTGACAGAGAGGATTCAGAATGGATCTGTCAACTTCTCAATGCAGCAGTAGTGGATGTGAGTCTGGTTGGACATCATATTTGGATCAATCTTCTATTTCCAAAAACCAGTTTCAGGGAATTGGTGGATATAATGGCGGTAGAGATCATGCAAAGTTGGAGGACGAAGAAGAGGACTTGTCAATGGTTTCAGATGCCTCCTCTGGTCCGCCTCATTATTGTGAAGATGATGAATACTGCTTCCACAAGTCGACAAAGCAAAGAAAGAACAAAAAGCTGAACAAAGATCATGTGAGAAGTCACCAGCAACAGTGCCTGGATGACACTGCTAGTTCTCCTGTATTGAATAAGGCAAGTTTCAGGATAATTAATTAGTATGGTCTTCCTGTTCATGTCTATAAATGTTGCATACATATGCGCAACTGTGAGAGAAGTGTCTACGTTCTTAATGTTGTTATACAGAACGTGACCAAGAATGAAGAGCATAGCTTGGAATATTCGCAGGGTTTCTCTGCAACACATTGCAAGGTATTCCTCCAGGAAATTTTCAGTTTCTGAAAGCTATTAGATGTTGCAATCAACAATGTCCGACGTCATTTCATTTTGTTCTCAGGGAAAATCTCCATTTAAAAAACAATTTGGATTCTTTCAATCCTCTAAATCCGCTTCCAAAGAACCAGGTTAGATATTGTGATGGAAATTTATGAACCTGGAGCACATTGTAACAAGAGTTTCATGGGATTAATTCAGATTTTGGAGAATATGTGACAGGTAATTTTCAAGGAAGAAATTGGAAGTGACAGAGAGCAATGATTAGCAGCATCTTTCGCCATCTCTGCTACCGCCAGTTGGTCCGGAGAGACGGAACCAATGTGTAAAGGGCAAAAGGCAGCATATCTTAAATGGATTTCATTCCTTATTCTTCTTTTTGTTTCTGTTGTGCATGTTTTTCTATGCCTTCCTGTCAATGCAGAGGGAAACAACCTGAAAAACAAATATAATTAATTATTTTCTCTGTATTTAACGCCTACCGTTTTTCCTTCTTTTGGGACAAGTAGACATCAAATAAGGAAAGTACTAGGCCTGCTGTTCAAACTCTGTCTCTGCATCATTCCTGCAGCGTCCAACTAATCACCTTAGTGCGTATTAGTGACTGAAGATCTTGTGAACATTTTCAACCATCTCCTACTAGAATCACAATCACAATCACAATCACAAACACTCCTTTCATTTTACAAGGCGAGAAAGGAATGCGATCAGCAGGAGTAAAAGGGTGAATAGAATAGGAGAGGAAGAGAGGAAACAAGAAGCTTGGTGCAGAGAAAGACATCGTCCATCCAAGAGCAGGGTTTACCGGTGTTAACCATTGATGAACAACAATTTGTACCTAATCCAACCACACACACACACACGCACACATGCGCCGAGCGATCCAAATGACTAGTAAGCACACATCAGTGACCAACCTTTTTCCACTTATTGCCAGCCTAGCTTCAGAAGTAGGTAGGCTTGGTAAATTGGGTACATTTTTCTAGAGTCGAGCCAGACAAAAACAGAAGGTAAGCCTCATATCGCATCAAGAGGCCACCAAAAAGATGCACCCCACCTTTCATCATATCTACTACTTTGCTTGTAATGTGATCCATGGTGGTTTTAATTGATTTACTTTTTTGTTTTTTTGGAGGGTTACTTGAAAATCATCTTTTGGAGGGTTTCCCATTCTGAGATTGAGCACCCATGATTTGGAAAAAGAACTCAGATAAAACCCTCCATCTCTGTCCTGCCAATCATCTTCTTTTGTAGTGCTACTTCATGGAAATGACTTGACAGCACAAGGACATAGTTGCCGACTGTTAGATGATAACTTGATCATGCAATTTTACCTTAAACTAGGATACAATTATTGGGGAGGAGACAGAGGCTAGTGCAAATCAATAGGCCGCTACTAGGTAGTTGGCTAGGTTCCTGCTACAAAGAGATCTTAGATAACGCACGAATTCATTGAATCTCGGACTATAGGGTCTTAGAAAGTGCCTGTCAATCTACAACAACCTTCTTGCCTTTTGCTTTTGCATTCATAATGTTCCATTTTTCGTAATGCAAAAGGCAACATTATTCAGCCAAGTAAATGATCGAACACCTTAATCTTCCATTTTACAGAACCACGAAACAAATATAAAATCATTGATGGGCTGATCAACATAAGGACAAGAGGGACAGATAAGCCTAAAGCCTAAGCTTATTACAGTGTCTTCCCTCGAGCCACAGAGATACACATACCTAGGCCATAAGCTAATATTGATGTATCCTCCAGCTCTCGTCGTCCCCTGAAAAACGATAATGAAAACGACTACATAGACAGTCTTCCGCTAGAAAATTACCTTAAGGCAATGAGCATATATCATCATAAATATTTCCAAGTTCATTCTAACAGGAATTCTTTCGAAAAGAGACTGTTCTGATCTATTATTCTAAGTGGAAGGGTCTTCACTTCAGACGTAATGTAAATCATCTTATATAACAAGTCTGAAATTGACTTGTTGGTTTGGAAATTGGCTATACGTACATACATATCAAGGCATGTATTAGAACAAATATGAAAAGGAACATATTTAAAAAATGGCTACTTTTACTGATCAACAAATCATTTGAGCATTACAATACATGGATCCCAACACCCAATGCCTCCAAAGCCATCCACCACATAATTTGAAAACAAAATTGTGATCCAAAGCTACTGGATTGATTGCCTTGCTTGTATTCTCCACCGAAGTATGGAAAAACTTCGATATCGTGCTTACGTCCCAAATATATGTCTGTGAACAGGGGGAGCCTCGAATGTTTTAACCACATCCATCCAAGGCTTGTCCATGATCAAGATAGAGTTTTCAGAAAGATGTCCAATAAATAAAACTGGATCTCTGAAAGCAACAAACTCAAAATTCCTTTTATGCTTAGCCTCTATTTGACAGTCTTTTAACCTTCGCTTCAGTCTCCCATTAACAGAATTACATTGTAACTTCTTCACTGGACTATGTAACGTGTCTCCATCTTCCTCTCTATCTACTGGCATCCCGAAGTCGATCAAGCACATTGCCCTGTATCATGTGGAAATTGGTCCATTGATGAAATAAATACCAAAGAATGCTATGAATTCATCTGCTATAACTCAGGATAAAACCTAACTACAAATACCAGGATCCCTTTTATGTTTTAATCACATTTTACAGCCTCTCAACAATAGTGAAGATCACATCTTTTTCTGTCACAAGTAATTGTGCAACATAGACTCTCTCTCTCTCTCTCTCTAGACGAGAGAGGTGAGTCAGCAAACTCAATCTGTAATTAAAGAGGTCCTTTGCTTCCATTTCCATTCAAAGTTGTTAATCCTTGTTCATCTACAATAAAGAATGAAAAAACTGTAAGCATTACCTGGCACTATAAATAATGACAGATGATGAACATGTTGAAGGCTGGAAAGAGAGCCCAATGACTTCTCCAGGAAATTCTTGATATCTTCTTGGCAGAACAAATGTATGCTGCATTGACCATTCCCCAAGCTGTTTTGCTTCTACGTCAAATGCGTAGACCTGGTTTGAAGAGGTTGTCACAACAAGGACATTATTATTTTGAGGGGGAAAACCACCAGCTGTTACTGATGCCCCATCCAATCTTGCTATGAACCAGTGTTGTCTGTTTCAGGAAAAAAAAATCATTAAGAACACAAAAACAGAAACATCTGTATATTCACAACTCCACATTAAAATAAAAGCTTTGTCATAGGTTCCAAGTAAACTCAATCATAGATAACTGACAATGTGGCATATTAAATTGTTTATGAAACTAGCTGCAATAATTGAAAGGTAACCTCTTAACAAGAAAGCAACTGGTTTGCTCAATAATTAGGCACAAAGGAGAGATAAATCAGAAGTCATACTCCTCTAAACATAAACATCATGATCTCTTTTCCAATAGAATAAGTCATCCGTACAAGCTCTACTGCCTTACTGAGTTTTTACTATAATTTACTTATATTCCTCATTCCCTTTTGACATCTCCAGGACCCTCTTGTCTGGTAATGCATATGAATTTCTTCAAAACCCAACCACATAAACTCTCCAGTTCTAGCACATTCATTTGTGATGAAAAGCAGACATCAGAACCAAGCAACATGAAACAAAATAACAAACCAATGATAACAACAACAAAGTTATTAGAAGTCACGCGCCATATGAATCCACAAAAGGTTTTATTTCAGACCTTTGCGTTTCCAGGTTAAAAATATATACATCTCCAAAGCAGTTAATGGCAGCTAACCACTGCCCATCACAACTGGTAAGCATTTTTGTTATGGGAGGCTCAATAGACGATAATCCTTCATCATTCTCCTCATGACAAGGGGTGAAGGTTTGTACAAGCTCTGAGCTTCGCACATCCACAACCTGTAGCAGTACAAGTGTAAATAACAGGAAGCAGGGTCAGTAAATGGTTCCCTCATTCTTGAGCATCTCAAACAGGTAAGTTAATAAAAACCAAAAAGAAAAAGTTAAAAGGGGAGGAAAGGAATTACATATATTTTTCTATCATGCCCAGCTACCATCAACCGTGAAGAATCAGAACTAAATGCCATGGAATGAGCAAATGGTAGTTCATTTGGAAGTTTCCTTTTATTAACTGTCCATGCACCTTTACCAGCTTCATTTTTCTTTAGTTCAAAAAGGTTGGGCTTAAGATGGTCTGAATAAGCAAATAATGTCCCAGCATTAGAAATGGTGCTACAAATGATCTTTCTTGATGCTTTAGCCTTGATTCGAGCCACCAAATCTGTAGATGCATGTCCCTTAGATAAGCCAGAACCCATAACTGGCAGAGCTCCACCTTTGATGCGAACACAAAGAATATCCAAGGAAGAAGATGCTTGCACTAGAAGCAAAGAATTCTGCTCAAATACAGTACTCAGAACCAACTGGATGGGAACTCTCTGAGGAGCAGGGCATATGTCGTGAGGTGAGAATCTTGTAAACTCCTTGGCAGAATAGGCAAAGAGTTTTGTATCATCACCAGCAGAGATGAGCATTGGAACACCCAAATGAGCCCACTTATGGTAAGTAAACTCTACTGGTCTCTTCTTTGTGCGTACCCTTTTCACTTTTTCATCAGGCAAAGGATCTGCTAATTAGAAGTATAGTTTCAAATTGTAAGAAAAGCCAAAACCATCAAGACACAACCAAATAGCAAGGTACACACGATATGATAAAAGATAATTGCACAAACAAAGACATTAAACAAACCTTCACGACTGATTGGTACAGCTACTGTCAAAGCCCTAACATCATGTGTGTGAGCTCGTACATATCCAACATACACCCATTTCTTGGTCATATTAGAAGTTGAAATATCATCACTAGATCCAATTGCCTCATGAGAAAGCTTATAAAGAATAACCTAAAGAATGAAACAATTTGAAATTAATGTTTCCAGATACCAAAGTTCACAATGACCAGAATCAAAGAGAATCTATATCTATGTTGACATGTTCAAGAATGACTTCTTCCAAAGCAATTGAAATACTTGGATCACAGTTCTCCCAACTCTTAGCTTCGAAGTTAATGGCTATACCTGGCCATCAGATCCCGCAGAGAACACTCTATTATGACCTGGAGCAGCTGCCAATGCATTCACATCACTTTTGTGAGACGAATGAGATTGCAAAAGTGTCCCAAATTGAGAGTCCCAAAACTGAACACTACCGTTACTGTCAGCACTAACAAGTGTACCACATCTGAAGTTGACAATAATTGCTTAGTGGCAGAACTATGATAGAAGGTGAACAAAGATACCACATAAGACAGATAACGGTGATTCAATTCCTACCTCAATGCAAGTAAAGACCACACACAAATGTCAGCCCCACAACCCAGACCACCAAGCCCTACCGTGATCCTGTATATCTCATGACCTATTTTAGCATCCCAACACCTTATAAACCTGCAAGGAGTCTGCCAAGCATAAGATAGGATAAACTTAAAATTTTAATGACAGAAAAATGCCCTACAGTGCAAGTATAAAAAGCTTCCGCAAGATTGATTGTTCACCTAATTATACAATATTCGCATTAAAAATTAAGTAAACACATTAGCTTAATTAACACAGAAGATGGCCAGCCGACTCACCCATCACTACTCCCTGAGTATATTCTAGTTGCACCAGAACTCCACGTCACACTTAGAACGCGGCCTGAATTTCGAAACATTATCAACACACCTTCCACAAAAGCTAGAGCAATAATAGGAGATAGCATACTTAGAAGTTCAGATGTCTCACCACTGACCCTAGGCAATGTTCTATAGTATATGAATTCATCTGAATCAGGAATTCTGTAAAGCCGAACACAGCCATCGTCACAAGCAATTGCAACACATGGATCTTCAACGTCTAACAATTCATTGGTGTTATTTGAATCAGAATCATCTTCACTGTCACTAGATTCGTGATCGCTTCCATCATCTATATGTTTTACATATCCATTTCCAAGATGCTGGGATTCTGTATGAATCATCAGATTATTAGAGGGTGCTACAGCCATCTGCCAAATTGAGACCCCGATAGACTCTAGCACACTCTGCATAAGCGAATAAGATGACATTGATAATTCAATACATTATCAAACAGCAAAATATATGATTAAAGACAACAAAGCAGTTTGCAACTAGAAAGACCATCCATTCCCTAACTTCAAAATGCAAATCCACTCCCGACTGTATTTTCTTAATCATTCACCTAAACTTCATTCTAAAGCTACTATCTTGAAAGTGATTGTCAATAGAAAAACTAAAATTCTTAATACAAGTGATTCTGATGATTTTCGTCCAAAGAAAACTAACTGCAAGCGACTATGATCTTAAAAAGTTCCACCTTCTGTTTCAAGTGAAATAGATCCCATTCCAAAACCGAACCGTCGATACTAGACGAGAACAACCTCCCACAAGGCAAACCTCTAGAGCCAGCTTTGCACCATACAAGAGACGAAACTCTCGAATTAGCGTCTCCCTGTATAGTCTACATGTGAAATCAATCAAAAACCGCAGCTGATTAATGAAACTAAACTCATTCAACAACACAAGTAACATGAACTTAAATACACAGGACAAGTATTAAGCACCAGCTGGCAGTGCCAACCGACGGCGCCGGGAGAAACAAGCCAAATCTCAAGCGAGCCGTCCTCACGAGCGGCGGCGACCTGAGAGTCGTCGGCGCTGGTGGCTAGGGCTACAACGGCAGACGGCCTCCAGTCGATTGAGCTGTTCCGGTAAGCAGCTCCGAGCATATCGACCGGCTAAACCTCGAAGTCGTTCTGTTAGGGTTTATGCTTATAAAAGAGTAAACGATGCGTCGGAGGCAAAGAGAAAGAGAGCATAACAGAGAAGGCGAGTGGGCGTCGTTAGGTTTTTGAGGTTTTAGCGCCTACGTTCATTTATGACCAAGTGGGTATTTGAACCGGATCCGTATTGGGGATTGACTGGCATTTTTTTTGTCTTTTTCTTAACCCAACAATGTTGTTACGACGTGTCGTTTCTCTAAGCTCAGAGGTTGCGCCTGACGTGGCGACCATAGGCAAACGCAAATCAAATTGTAATTATATGTGTAAAAGGCCCCGGAAACGACTCGTCGTCGATAGGAAAATTTTTCCTCTTTGAGAGAGTTGGGAAGGCCAGAATCCCAGATTAGTCTTTTGAATATCAAATCTGCTTAGACTTGACGCTATGCGACCGTCATAACTCTAGCCCAATTGAAATTCGAAAAACTCCATTAAGAAAAAGCCCAAACCCTAGGGTCCAAGAAGGAGACGTGACATTGCTTGAATGAAACGTCTGTTAATGGCTAAACAGAACGCCAGTAGATCTAAAACAAACGAGGCATGCGTGAACACGGCTTAGTTCACTTGAACCGTGCAGTTAAAAGAAGCTCGAGAAACGAGTACAAGACTGGAATTACCAGAATCACGGTCATAGCATCACCGATTTGATTTGATTCGATTTCTTGAGTCTCTCTATGGAGGAGGCATACGCCAGATCCGTCGTGGAGGTAATTACGCTCGCTTCACAAGATTTCAGCGTCGTTTGTCCTTGATTGTGAGGTGGTTGAAGAAAGTGCATGCTTCTCTTGTCTTATTTGGCCAGGTGTTGGATTACTTCGCGGTGGACCCGGCGAAAGGTCTGAGCGACTCTCAGGTATTGGGAGTTGAAGCTGAACTGAACTTATTACATTTTCTGAATTCGTTCTCACTGAGTTGAACGTCATTGTTGTTTAATATGAATTGGATAATTGAACTAATGAATTTTTGTTTTGCAGGTGGCGCTACATGCAAATATGTACGGTAAAAACGGTACGTCTTGTCCGTCAGTTCAAAGCTATGAATATTGCATGCTTGAGCCTCGCACTTACATTGTTTTCGTCGACAAATTGTTGCAATGAAAAGATATCTAGTATGAAAAACTACTAGATTTGATTGGAATGCACTTGTCAGTTTTTATTTGATTAACGATTTTTTCTTATTTGACGTTTCTTTTTGGTTGGCTTGCTCCGGTCATCGGTTGCAGTGCTGCTTGAAGAAAAAAGTAAGTAAATATATCTTCCTCCGTCATGTATAGCTTCTTTTCCAATAGATGGTGCGAATTTCCTCTCTTATACTCGATCATTGCAGGGACTCCCTTTTGGAAACTGGTTCTCAAGCAGTTTGACGATTTGCTTGTTAAGATATTGATTGCTGCTGCCCTAGTTTCTTTCATTTTGGCTTTGATTAATGGAGAGACTGGCTTAACAGCTTTTCTAGAGCCATTTGTAAGCTTTAATTCCTCTCTAATTAGCTGACCCGATTCGTATCATATTTGCAATTTTATTAAGTTCTCTGTGGCCAGCTTTATATACACGTGCCTCAATGAGTGAGATGAATAATTAAGAACTCCTGTCTTCATGTGGAATTTCACTGATAGGTTTTTGTTATATGTATTTGTGTTTAGATGTGGTTAATTGTCTTAAACATTCAAAACTTTCATTCACTTGATCAACTTATAACTGATCTTCTCAAATGCCTACAAGTTAACTTTTTGAATGTTATGCTGTTCGGTTTCTATTGCTTTTTGCTTTGCCATCACATTCCTCCAAATTTATTTATAATGTAGATATAGCTTGTGTTGGGTTTGGGCCACTTCTAAGTGGAGCCCAAAGTCCAAGTATAAAAGGGTGGTTTTAACCCTAAATAGTTTAAGAAAAATTAGAGAGGTTCAGCCGTAAGGAAAAAGAGAGGGAAAAGAGAAAAGAGAGACTTAGGTGGGAATTTTCGTTATTCTTCCCAGCATTGCGCAATCTTTTTTTATCCTTCGATCGCATGGTGATTTCTCATCGGATTGGCCTGAAATTTTAACCAGAAATTCCTCTCTCGTTGTTCTTCATTCTGAACGGTGGAGATTGGATTTGGAGGTCTCCAAGGTGCCCTGATTTTCAGTCGAAGTTGCTGTCAGATTCCAAGAGTGATATTGTTCTCAACTCTTTGATTCTTTTATCCTGTTGATAATTGTTGTTGTCTCTTGAGTTGAGTGGTGACTCTAGTTATATCTAGAGGTTAAAAAACTCTTTGTAACTTGATTGGTGATACTGGAGTTTTTCTTTATTGGACTAGGCCCCGTGATTTTTCCTTTCTCACACTAAGAGAGGTTTTCTACATAAAAATTGCCTGTGTGCTTTATTTCTTGCTGCTTAGTTTCTTGCACTTGTAAGTTTGTTGGCTGTTGTTTTTCCTTTTGGTGTTGGTTGTGTTTGTTCACACAAGGAAAGGTTTATTGGTTCTGGTTATTTTGTTTCTGCTGCGTGATCGACTCCTTCTTTCCTAACAAGTGATATAAGAGCTTTTGGTTCGGGATATTTGTAGTTGTGGTGAACAATGGAAGTTGTCAACACTAGTAGGATGGGTATTTTGAATGGCACCAATTATGCTCTTCAGAAGGGTAAGATGAAGGATCTGCTTTATGTGAAGCATTTTCACTTACCAGTATTTGCCACTGAAAAGCCTAATGATAAATCAAATGAAGAATGGAATCTGATGCATAGAAAGGTTTGTGGTTTTATCATACAGTGGGTTGACGACAATGTGTTGAATCATATTTCTGGTGAGACACATGTTCGGACCTTGTGGGAGCAGCTTGAGAAGCTGAATGGTCGAAAGATTGGGAACAACGAGATGTTCTTAATAAAGCAGATGTTAGCGTTGAAGTATAGTGATGGGATTCCTATAACAGATCACTTGAATAACTTCTAGGGAATTATGAATCAGTTGTCAGCAATGGGGATTAGATTCGATGAAGAAATATAGGGTTTGTTTCTCCTTGGCTCCTTATCAGACTCTTGGGAAACTTTTAGATCTTCATTGTCAAATTCTGCTCCGGATGGTGTTATCCTCTATGGATCTTGCCAAGAGCAGTGTATTGAATGAAGAAATGACAAGAAAGTCTCAGGGTTCCTCTTCGACAGATGTCTTGGTGACTACCTCTAGGGGGAGAAATAACAACCAGGATTATCAAAATAGAGAGCAAAGTCGAAACAAATCCAACGGCAGACACAAAGATGATAAGTGCTTTCACTGCGATAAGAAAGGGCACTTGATGAAAAATTGCTGGAAGTTGAAGAAAGAGAAGAAAGGCAACAAAGGCAAGGAAGAAAAGAAAGAGAATGACAATGAGAATTGTGTTGTTACTGCCACTGAAGAAGACCTTGTGACAGTCCTTGATGAGAGCCTAGTTGGGTTTGTTTGTGATGAATCAAGCTGAGTTGTAGATACTGGTGCTTGTTCTCATGTTACATCAAGGAAGTATTTTTTCTCATCTTATATTCCAACTGACTATGAGGTATTGAATATGAGAAATGAAACTATCTCTAAAGTGGCTGACATTGGGACAATTGTTTTAGAAATAGGTACGGGAACTAAACTTGTTTTGAACAATGTTAAGCATGCACCTGACATCGTTTGCACTTGATAAATGTTGGTAATCTTGATGATGAGGGTTATGTGAGTACCAATGGTAGTAGTATGTGGAAGCTTACTAAAGGTTCCTTGGTGGTGGCTCGTGGTAGAAGCCGCTCTGGCTTGTACTGGACAACAACTTCAGTATATACTGACAGGGTGAATGCAGTTGAGAATGACTCTTTAGAGGGGGTGCTTAGTTCACAGAAGGTAATGGAAATGAGAATGGATATAATCATTATAATTATGATAGTTGGTTAAGATGAAAGAATGATTACCATTACCATTGATAGTGGTTGGTTTGTAAAAAATAATTAATTAATTAATTACAAAATAAATTATATTTTAATTAATGAATGAATTATATTTTAATTAATTATATTGCAATTGATTAATTAATAATAATATTTTAATTAATTAATATTTTACTTAATGAATAGTTATATTTTAATTAAATATAATGTAATTAATTAAATAATAATAATATTTTAATTAATTATATTGTAATTAATTAATTAATTACAATATTTTAATTAATAAATAATAATATTTTAATTAATTAATATTTTAATTAATGAATAATAATATTTTAATTAATTAATATTTTAATTAATGAATAGTTATATTTTAATTAATTATATTTTAATTAATGATAATATTTTAATTAAATATAATGTAATTAATCAAATAATAATAATATTTTAATTAATTATATTGTAATTAATTAATTACAATATAATTAATTATTTAATTATTTAATTGATTTCACCATAAATTTGATTATTGAAATTAAAACTTTACTTATGAAGTTATTTGGCTCATAATTATACCTTTTATCTATCCTCTATATATAAAAAATTTAAAATATAGCTCTCACTCTTATTCCTCTCTCCTATTCCTTTGCATTATGAGAGGAATGGAGGATTGCCCAAAACCAAGGAATGAAACTCTTAGGTTTTCAATGATAGGTTCATACCAAACATCAATTTTTATTCCATACTCATACCCCTTTTCCCATACCCCCCAAACAAGCACACCCTTAGTGTTATGGCACAGGAGACTTAGCCACATTAGTGAGAAGGGATTGAATGTATTGGCCAAGAAGAATCCCTTATCAGATTTGAAGGGTGATAAATTGGAGAAGTGTGAGCACTGTTTGGCTGGAAAAGAATCCAGAGTTTCTTTTAAGACTAATCCTCCTTCAAGAAAGACGGAGTTGCTTGAGTTGGTGCATTCAGATTTGTGTGGTCCTATGAAGATAAGGACTTTGAGGGGTGCATTGTATTTTGTTTCCTGCATTGATGACTGTTTCAGGAAATTATGGGTCTATGTCTTGAAGACTAAAGTCCAAGTGTTGGGTGCCTTTAAGCAGTTTCAAGCTTCTGTTTAGAGAGAGACTAGAAAGAAGCTAAAGTGCATTCGCACTAACAAGTGGTACTTGTTCGGAAAGGAGTCGGTCACGCAGCGGAAACAAAGTGACCAGAACCAATAAACTTTTCCCTGTGTGAACAAACACAACCAACACCAAAAGAAAAAACAGCAACCAACAAACTCACAAATGCAAGAAACTAAGCAGCAAGAAATAAAGCACACAGGAAATTTTTATGTGGAAAACCTCTTTCAGTGTGAGAAAGAAAAAACTACGGGACCTAGTCCAGTAAAGAAAAACTTCACTATCACCAATCAAGTTACAAAGAGTTTTTCACCTCTAAATATAACTAGAGTCACCACTCAACTCAAGAGACAACAACAGTTATCAACATGATGAAAGAATCAAAGAGTTGAGAACAATATCACCCTTAGAATTTGACAGTAACTTCGACTGAAGATCAGGGCACCTTGGAGACCTCCAAATTCAATCTCCACCGTTCAGAATGAAGAACAATGAGAGAGGAATCTCTGGTTAAAATTTTAGGCCAATCCGACGAGAAATCACCATGCGATCGAACGTTAGAAGAACACTGCGCAATGCTGGGAAGAATAACGAAAATTCCCACATAAGCCTCTCTTTTCTCTTTTTACTTACGACTGAACCTCTCCAATTTTTCTTAACCTATTTAGGGTTAAAAACACCCTTTTATACTTGGGCTTTGGGCTCCACGTAGAAGTGACCCAAACCCAACAGCTTGACCATGGACCGCACAAAGGTACAAGTAGGTGGTGCACTTCTAGTGCTTCATCTACATACTTGGTCTGTTCTAAGCAATTATAATAATCTGAGTTTTGTTTTATGCTACAGGTTATCCTATTGATCTTGGTTGCCAATGCAGCTGTTGGTGTGATTACAGAAACTAATGCTGAGAAGGCTCTTGAGGTAAGGGACGAGTTTTAACTAGTTATTCAAATGCTTGCAAAACTTTGGTCAGACAGGTCTTTAATTCTTTTTTACTTGTTTGATTAGTTTCCCAATGAAATTTTCCTTGACCGACCAAAACTGCAATAACTGATTTAACACAAACTCTAAAATGCATTTATGATATCAAAACATTTTGAGTTTCCATGTTAAGTGCCTGAACTTTCAAAAGGAACTTCTACGTATACTTTGACATTCAAGTAACTATAAAGGTGAGATAAGCTTCCTTTACCTCCTTACATGCTCCATAATGTACTTCTTTTTATGATGATGGTTGTTTTGTTGTGGAAGGCTTCCTTTCTTACCTTCTACCTTTATTTCTTTGTTATTCTTTTCCTGGCTTGTAGGAGTTGCGTGCCTATCAAGCTGATATTGCAACGGTGCTGCGAAATGGTATGGAAAAAAATTGAAATAACCATTCATATTTCTCTTAACCTGACTTTTTATGATAAGGTTATTGTCATTGTTCATTAGTTACCGCAACTACAGATTTGATTACAAATTTCTAATCACTTCATTTGTAGTGACCTTTGTTTGGGGAAAGCATTGCCATTTTCTAAACTTTTCTTTTTGATGATTTGCCATTTTCTATGCCTGATCTTACTTTACTGTTTTCATATAACTACCTATATTGGTCCTTGCCTTTGGGTTAATTCATTAAGAGTGTAAGAGGGATTAATGAGGAACAGAAGACTGGATATTGTGGCATTCAGATTTTTTATTCTCTTGTTATACTATATCGAAGCTCTTATTATTGGTGAATGGCACTTTATAAGTACTTTTTCTATTACATTCTGATTTCTGACAAACTTACAGATGTAAAACTACAATTTCAGGTTGCTTTTCCATTCTTCCAGCTACAGAACTTGTCCCGGGTGACGTTGTGGAAGTTAGTGGTAAGTTGATTGTGCATTTTCAATGTTCATAGAAGTTAATGATTGTAAAATGCCAGCATTATATCTGATGAGTTGACCATGTTTTGGCTTATTTATAGTGGGATGTAAGGTTCCTGCTGACATGAGAATGATTGAGATGCTAAGTGATCAGTTACGTGTTGATCAAGCAATCCTTACAGGTTTTCCCTCAATTTTTCTCTTTCTTTTTGATTAATGTTTTTTCTCTATCTTTGATACTTCAATAACTATTTCATCCCAATTTTCATTCCATTTGAAAGTCATCTGCCATGAGAAAAGGTTAAGTATTACTGATTTTGATTAATCTTGTTTATTAACTCCTAATGTTCATAGACTTTAGGAAACTTTTAATGCTGCTTGGCTATAGATTTACTTGCAATGACATTAATCAGCTTCGTGGGAGAGAAAAAGTGACTATTTTGAGAAAAGTTTTATGCTTCTATATTGGGTATGTTGGATTGTGACTGTTAAAATCTAATTCATGCGCTATGCCATTTTATGAAAAACTGTCGTCTTGTAGAAAAGTAGTGCATAATGTGTGCCTGCACTGTCTTCATACTTTAAGAAACTCTGGTCCATTTATTATAGAGTCACTAATTCATGTGCTAAGCCATTTTATTGAAAACCTCTCTGTTTGTGATATAGTGGTGCATATGGTGTGCTGCAACTGGTTTCATACTTCAAGAAACTTTGGCAGTCTATTCTAGAACCAGTAATTCATCGTGTCATAATTTATAGTTCTATCAGATCTGGTTAATAAACCTTTCCCTCCCATAGCTTCTCTTCTGTGAACTAGTGTCTGTCTGAGACAGTGCTCGAGTTTCACTCCAGTCCACACACATTTGTACTGATGAAGTATTTTAATCTTACTGGGATATGCTGCCTCTACTTCCTAATTTTATCCTTAAAAGAAATCTAGGTATTCTGTGTTTGTTTCTTTTCTGTTTACTTGTGAGTAGTTAAGATTTTTTAACCAAGTATCCTGTGTTTGTTGGAATTGTGGTGGCTAGGACCTTATTTGATACCTGCTACCGATATGCTAATATGTGCTTGTTCTGGTCCACATAATAATTTTTCTGATAATTATAGGTGAAAGCTGCTCAGTGGACAAAGTGCTTGATTCCACTGTAGCATCAAATGCTGTATACCAAGACAAGACAAACATTCTTTTCTCGGTAATTCTTTTTCAGCCATATCATTACCTATATGGTTATTTGATCCTCAGTACAACTTCCTCTAGGTTCCTTGCTTGTATTTTGTTCAAGATAAGAGCAGTCACTTCTGTGGTACCTGCTAGATTGCCGAAAGCACCAAAATCAGTGTGCCAAATTAGGGCTGCCGTCGTCATCATTATAGGCATGGCCTGGGAGTGAAGTTGATTGAATTTGGAAGGGTTGTCAGTAGGTTTAACTATCATTTTCATTTTCTAGGTGAATAACTCTGGTTAATAGTTATAACCCATGGAATCAGTGTGCCAAATTAGGGCTGCCGTCGTCATCATTATAGGCATGGCCTGGGAGTGAAGTTGATTGAATTTGGAAGGGTTGTCAGTAGGTTTAACTATCATTTTCATTTTCTAGGTGAATAACTCTGGTTAATAGTTATAACCCATGGATTAAATATTTGACCATTTCAAGGTATGATTTGTATCAACTAACATTTACTCCGAGTATGGAGAGGAAATGTAAGCTTGCTGATGCTGTATACGATGCGATTGAAATAACTAGCAGAACCGGCTAGCTTGTATCAGGAGAGCAATTCCTTGACTACTTTAAAAATGTTATGTCTACTAACAGGAGAGTAAATCTTATTGCTTAGGTTGTAATTCTAGTGACAAAGAAATATACCCATAATAAAGAATCCCTATTCAGTTTTGGTTGAGATGGAACTTCAAAATTGTAGGTGAATGTAGCTGCTGGTTTATAGGTGGTGATTGGGATGAAGCAGAACATCCTCTACTACGACAAATATCCTTTTAACTTATTTCAATTGAGTTGAAGTAGCATCTATCTTGTTAGGACTTTTGCTAACCTTACTACTATTAAAAAGTTTGGTTTTCTGATTTCAAGCAATAAAATGATGAACTCCATGAGCTTAAGGAATGCCAAAAACTGATTGGAATGTTGAATCCTTCAACTATCAAGTTTTATCCAAAAGCATTTGACACTTGATAAAAATTATGTTTAATAGTTTCTTACATGAGAATTTTCGTTGATTGCATTCTCTTATAATTTTATTTTTGGTTATGCTTATAATGCTGTATGACTTTTCTCAGTTATTGTATTATTTGTTTGGGGTTTAGTAAATGTATTGTTTCTTGTCATGCTTTTCAACATGTTCTGCACTATGTAGCAGTTGTAACGTATTGTGATTACCAGGGCACCGTGGTTGTGGCAGGCAGAGCAAGAGCTGTTGTTGTTGGAGTCGGCGCTAACACTGCCATGGGGAGCATACATGATTCCATGTTGCGCACAGAAGATGTGATTGCTATAAACTTTTTGTTTGTTCCAGCTTCTTGTCCAGGATATATATGTTGGAATCCATACTTCTCATGAAAATGACCAATTTTGGCGCCTTCATAAAGTAGATGCAGCCACTTTATGGAATTGTCATCCTGATGCACTTTTCTATGGCACTGTTATAATTCTGTTTGTGGGGACCTGCATTTCTGGATAATTGTGCTCAGCCCTTTCCATCTGTGTTTGAAGTGCTTATATGACCATTATTTTTTTGCTAGAAGTCTATTATTTTCTCAACCATACTTCCATTTATGAGTTTGTTTCCTATAACTGCTTATTCCTACTTGTTGCAGGAAGCCACTCCATTGAAGAAGAAATTGGACGAATTTGGTACCTTTTTGGCTAAGGTTATTTCCATTCTCCTTCCTGCTTGCATATATAAAGATTTGCACAGTTATGTCATTAACTTGGATAAATTAACCTTGAGAGGCATAATATCTTGAAGTTATTTGGTCTTTTGTGCAATGAGATTTCAGTTTCAACCTACTATTTGATTATTGTTTCAAAAGAAGCCAGTTTCATTTGATCATTCTGTTTGCATTAAGGTTATTGCAGGAATTTGTGTACTGGTTTGGATTGTAAACATTGGTCACTTTCGTGACCCTTCCCATGGTGGGTTTTTGCGTGGTGCAATCCATTACTTCAAGGTATTATTCTGTGGCTCATTTCAGTGCTTTGATGGCTTTCAGAGTATCACCTGTTAGATATATCAAATTCTATTTCATTTCGTTGGTGTTACTCATCTTTATTCCTTCCCTTTTCCTTTCGTGTGTTTTCCCTTTTATGTCTTCTTCTTCTGTACTTCTTCTTCTTCATTTCTTTATCCTTTTCTCCACTCTTTTGTTGACAACTTTACACAATTGTGATTTTCCCACCTAGATTGCAGTTGCTCTTGCAGTTGCAGCAATACCTGAAGGTCTTCCGGCTGTTGTTACAACGTAAGCACTTGAATTTTACTATAATCATATTTATACTCCTTTAGCCTTAGATTTCCAATTAAGATTATAGTGGAAGTGTTTAGACTAAGAGCCTTTACGCTTAAGGAAAAGAAAAAGGATTTGTTGGTTGTTTGTTTGAGGGTACTTCAGTGAGTATAGGCTTTACATAGAAGGAAGCTTTGATGGGGAACCAATCCCCAGCTTACAAGAGGGGGAAAAAAAACTTGCTTCACTATGACACTGCTGGAGGTGAATATGGAGGAGTGACATTGCTATGTAGCACTTTAAGTTCATCCAGTTGTATCTTTTCTTCGTACTCTCCAAAGGAAGCTTTACCTATACGTGCCCCTTTCCTGCACTTATTGTTGTCATAATGCATGTTATGCTCTGCTTTTAGATGTTTGGCTCTTGGAACAAAGAGAATGGCTCGGTTGAATGCCATTGTGCGGTCTTTGCCATCAGTGGAAACTTTAGGCTGCACTACAGTAATATGCAGTGACAAGACTGGAACACTGACAACTAATATGATGTCTGTCTCAAAGGTGATTTTATCAGAAAACGCCAATGAAGAATGCTAATTTGTAGCTTTGTACTATTTGTTTTTGTCTTTTGACTTCTTGTTTCTTCCTAAATAGCTTTGCATGAGTAAGCCACCTCTGCTTCATTTCCTATATATCTATGCTCCACATAGAGAACCTCTGCTTTATTATATATATATCAAAGAACCTGGTCTGTCTCAGTCATTAATGCATTTAATCTTGAAAGCTATTGGCTTTTGTGTATATACCTGGTTAATTTGTTGCTGTGAGTGATCCTTGGCATACGCAATGTTTTTCTATAATGTGATTTTCTAATTCTGTTTCCCACACAGATATGTGTGGTTCAGTCTGTTCATCATAGTCCTTTGACAGCTGAGTACAGTGTCAGTGGGACAACCTATGCTCCTGAAGGTGTTATTTTTGACAGTAGCGGAATGCAGGTAATCATGTTTTCATCATTCAACCCTTTACACCAAGGATGTGATAGGTAAAGCAACTTGCAGGGAATTAGATTGATAAGTCAATTTCGTGGCATCCAAAATAGACAAGTTTTAGCCATAAAGCTATGTAGTTCTATAGAGCTCTCTTTCTCTTTGATATGCTTTGAGACTTTTAATGTTGACTTTAAAAAATTTTGGATTCACTTTATTCCAGGTTTTATAAGTCTTTGATAGTCATGCAAACTAGTTGTTTATATGAATTTTGAATTCCTTTTTGGATGCTTGAAGTTGATTAAAGGCTATATGGTTCTGTCTGGTTAAAGTTCTTAATTCAAGGGCATTACTTGTTGGCTGACCTTTTATCTTGATATGTCCGTGGACCAATATGAGCGAGTTTAGTTCGATTGCACATAATATTTAAGTGTTTATTATGTGTGGGTCATTTTATTTAGTAGCATACAAAGAATGTACTGCGTATGTCTAACCATGGCAGTCAGGATGCCATACTTTCTAGTAAAAAAGCAAAATTTCGTATTGAAACCTTGCTTTGATCTTTTATATCCTTTGGTACAATGGAAAGGCCTATCTATCTTTGTATTTATGACTAAACATTGATGTCGGTAGCTTATTGCATTCACCCTTCCTGGTTCTACTATTAGCTATATACCCATGTGACATTTGGTTCTTTTTGCAGCTTGAATTTCCAGCTCAATTGCCTTGTCTTCTTCATATGGCAATGTGTTCAGCCCTTTGCAATGAGTCAGTCTTACAGTATAATCCAGACAAGGGTAACTATGAAAAAATTGGGGAGGCAACTGAAGTAGCTCTTCGTGTTCTGACAGAGAAGGTTGATACGTGCAGCTTGAAATTATAAAACTAGTTATTTATACCATGTATTCAGTTGTTTTATTCACCCTCTCCCTGTCTTTCTCTGAGTTCTGTTGGCGCAGTCATTAAGCCTTTATATTGTCTTCTTCCAGGTTGGCCTTCCTGGTTTTGATTCCATGCCTTCTGCTCTGCATATGCTGAGCAAGCATGAGCGTGCGTCATATTGTAATCACTACTGGGAACATCAATTGAAAAAGGTATGACGAATACATTGGTTTCTTTTTGTACACTTCTTCACTTCTTATATCTCAAAGTTCTTCACATGGAGGTAGGGAACTTTTGTTTAGTGTGTTTATAACTAGAGTGAATACCCCAAGCCTCGTGGCTCAGTTGTAAGTTTCTTTTTCCACCAAGGTTTAATCTTTTTAGGGAGGTGTGGGGTGGTGAGAGTATGTTACATTAGCTCACAGTGATTAAAGAGAAAGAGTGAGTCAATTAAATATGCTGACACAAGTTTCTCCCAGTTCATTTTTTGGTCATTGAATTATAAGGAATACTATTTCCATTAGCAAAAATTTCATCTTTTGTTCCTTGTCTTTAATGTTTTTTCTTCCATTCTTGCTCATACTGTAGTTTGCCCTGGCCCTAATTCTTTTTTTGAATGATAAGTTCTTATTCAATAATGTATTGCCAAAAATCAGAAACAAGTAGGGAATCCCTTAACCAAATTACAATCATCTTTGCCAGAACATGTGGCACCATATTGCCTTTTGTTCTATATACTGAAAGCTTTGAAAACTCATTCCATATTGCGGCAGCACAAACCTGATAGGACAAGTTATCGTCTGTCACCAACCAGGGCATGAACCAGCCCTAAGCAAGCTCTTGCACCAAAGAGAGCCCATGCAAACAAGCTTTCTTATCGAATACTTACATCTCCGACCTCATTGTTTGACACCAGAAACTAGCTCCTGTGAGAACATCCTTGTTGTCTCTTCAAATCTCACATATGGCCACCTTCCATCCAAGGGGATCGCTACATCAGTGTTAACTTTTTAAAAACTCAAGGCGGGTGTCTTTCAGCTTCAGAGAATTGGCCATATACAATTTTGTATCCTTACGATGTATTTAAAGCATATGACATGCCTCATAAATCATGATTCTTGAGTCTAAAGGTCTGTTTTGAAAGGTTCACAAGTTTCTACTACCATTCATGCTAACAAACAAAACAAACAGAAAGAGTCCTTGCACAATACACCATGCATCCTGTTCACCCAGCCATAGACATCCAGCTCCCCTCTCTCTTCAAGAAGTACCTCAAATGGACTAATGAACCAAATTTCCCTAGTTTTTTGGACAATCAATTGAGCCAAGCTCCATTGTCCTCTTGTTTGTATTTACTTGCGCACTTCATCAGCTTGGATAACCCCTACCCTTGCTTGACTATCAAACCTTCTTTTTCTCCTTGTGTGCGTGTAACCATCTTGCTGAAATACTTGTATATTAATTTTAGTGGTTTACAGTATGTCTGTAGTTGCGTCAAATAGTGATATTGTGAAGTAGCCATGTAAACTGATTTAGCAACGTGTTTCTGTTTAATGATCATATAACTGATAGATGTTAGAGTTTTGACATGTTACAGGTTTCTGTTTTGGAATTCTCTCGTGACCGGAAAATGATGAGTGTTTTATGCAGTCGAAAGCAGATGGAGGTTATGTTCTCAAAAGGTGCTCCTGAGAGTATTATCTCCAGATGCTCCCATATCCTTTGTAATGATGATGGTTCTACTGCCCCACTATCTGCTGCTATTCGTGATGAGCTGGAGTCAAGGTTCCACAGGTTAGGATTGATCAATCAATGTCATATCCCTCCAGCCTCATATTGGAAAAAAAATGTTGTTTTGAATTAAGGTTCTATTGATGATTTCTCTTACTCTCTTTCTCTCCTTGTGATGTATGGCCATGTATATCTTGTATAGCAAACATTGTTTAATTTATTGGACCAAGGTGGAAAGTTTTATAAGACAGCAGAAATCTCCCTTCCGCAACTCTAATACATTCCAGTCTTGGTTTTCAATTTTAAGTTGTAAGGCAGTAGTTGCATATATTCTTTATTTGTCGGTATTAATGCGCAATATATGTATCATTTACCAAGATTAGAATCTTATTGTATATATCAAAGTTTGAAGAACCTATTTAATGTTCAAAATGCTTGATTTTATTTTATGAACTCCTGTCTTTATGATCAGCTTTGCAGGAAAAGAAACATTGAGATGCTTGGCACTTGCCTTAAAACATATGCCAATAGGTCAACAGAGTATATCCTTCGATGATGAGAAAGACCTCATATTTATTGGGTTGGTATGCATTCTTGGCAAAAGTCAATAAAATATTCACTGTGCTCGTGTTTATGTGAATTTCTGCATATATCCCTAAATGTGCATCGACAAATTGATACATGATTATGGTTTGAATGATCTTTAATTTTCTTCTGTTTTTTTTTTAATGAACCAAGCTTTTAACTGGAACCACAGAGAAGACAAGAAAGAAATTTACTACTTTTGTAACTTCTATATGTGAAAATATTTTGAGATTGCCTCTCTTTTTTTTTTTTTTGATAAAATGTAAATAACAATTATCAAATGGGATATGTACAACAGAATTGTTGGGGCATACCCCAA
>JANPWU010000006.1:5461647-5471848 GCA_024707465.1 Erythroxylum daphnites
AAGCAACTCTTGATTGATTGTGTGTGGGAGATTATTAACAACCAGATAAGAAAGCAGAAGCAACAGGAACATTACAAAAAATACTTGGAGCCACAAGAGCAATAAAAAATCATTAATGAAAATACATTCTGCTGGAAAGTATCAGGAGATCTATTTTATTTGAAAAAGTTCTTGGATTTGGATTTACTGCATTCAGCTAAAGAATGGAGCAAATACGAAGGACAGAAAAAAGACATTGCAACAGGGATCAGAGATGGCATTTCTAAAGAGATCAAGAATGCAACTATCACAGATATTATTCATTTGTCGTCATGAACCAATAGTCTGATTCAAAATTAATTACTTGTACCTTTTCAATTTGTTTCAGTGAGCTGAAAAGTATCAATTTCACTCATGTCTTCATGATCAATTATAGTACATGTAATGAAGATAGCATTATCCTTCATGGCACTAAGATACGATGATGTTTCCACGAACAATATAAATTAGGCAAGAATTTCTTCCAACTAAACAAATCCATTAACACTTTATTCGTCGTGCTACAATTAGAGCCATACAAGAATCACATAAAAGTCGTCACCATTCATGATAGCCCCCCTGATTATTCCAGTTCCAGTGACATGCAAAGTAAGTGAAAATATGTAGCTTTTAAAGCTTCAAGTTAGCTCAGTGATCCACAACATTTACACTGGCAATGGTTAAAATTAATAGAGAAATTATTAGAATTTTTAATATGGGCAAAATCCACTAACAATAATTGGGCTTGGAATAAACGCAGTGGTAACCAAACCAGGCCGCTGGGACTGGACATCTAGACGGACAATCGAAAAATTAATAATTCGGACCAAACCTACTATAATATCATATTAGAAATTTTAATATGGACAGAATGTAAAGTCCACTATCAATAATTGGGCTTAGGTCAACCATTGTCAAAATAACTAGAACTAGTCATTTGAATAATTGATCCTTACCACATATAAGCCTTTTAATTTTTTAAATTTTAGTCAATATGAAATACTCTAGCAGAAATGGATTTACATCATTCCTTTTTTCTTTTGGTTTGCTGCACTGTGTTGTGTTAGAAGTTCCATAACGGCCTACAGCTAAAGTTTCAACGGATATGCCAGTTATACAACAATTAAAGATTTACATGAACCTAAAGCCCCAATATGGATATGATGTGAAAGCACTAGGAAAGTTAACAGAAAACTGATTGTTATATATAATTTTCATCTTTTGTACTTCATTTGATTAATTTATGAAAAGATGTTCCAGGATCATCTATGTTCCCCAACTTCTGATAGCTAAAACACATCTAATCCCACATCAACTTCATCAAGCACTTGGAATTATTGTAACTATAACAACAATAACCTTGAAATTTAATTTGAATTTTATTCATGCCAAACAGAAATCAAGATCATCTGATTTAGTACAATAAGTAAAAGACCACCTTTATATATCCTATTCCAAAGTCTACATGACCAGATTTATCTTGAATACAGCCATATGTACTAGAAAATGGTGCAACTAGCTGAATAGATTAAGACAAAAAAAACCAGTGCTTCCAGGACATACCATGAACTAGCAGAGAAATGCTTACATTATGCCCAAGCAATTTAAACTAGTAGTCTCCAAATAGAAAAGGGAAACTACTGGATTTCTCCCTCCACACCAAGCTCCCCATCTTCAAGTTCCTCATAACCACCATTTCTACGAGAACCACCTCGGTGATCCCTTTTGTGCCGTTTGTGCCTGCTTTCATTATCTGATTCAGGTGTGTATGAGTGCTGCAAAAGAGTGGCAGATTAAGGTAAATTTTAAACATTTTACAAGTTAACAAGAAAGATAGTTGAAGAGTAGCACCTTTTTTGACTTTTTACATTCACTTCCATGCCTGCGCGACTTTTTAGAATCCTCTTTTTCATCCTTATCAGAACTTACATCATCAGTTGCAGTCTGATGCCGTTTCCGGTGCTTCCTATCTTTTTCCTTTTCTCTTTTATTCTCATCTCTATGCTTATAGATTTCAGTTTCATCCATATTGTCACTATCTGTTTCATCCTTTTTAGTTCTTTCCTTCCCCTTTTCCTTTTCACGCTCTTTCTCTTTCTCTTTCTCTTTCTCCTTTCTCTCTTTATCTCTTCGCTTCTCTTTTTCATCTCTCTCGCTGTCCTTTTTAGCCTGCCAACAGATAAAGCAAAGAAAGACGAAGCTTAGGACCATCTACTACCTGAGACGCAAGTCACTGTTGAAGTAACGAGTTGCTGGTCTTTGTATCATGATTTTAGTCATTTGTTTGCACTTAACACTATGTATTAAGTTATGGCTCAGTATAAAGCTGATATGAAGCCAATATTTTCAAGGCTTTTAATTCATCTTTCTCCAATTTCTTCTTTCAATCACAAATTAAACAGCACAACAAAAGAGCAATTTAAAACATATTTCAATTATGAGAGCTAGAGGTGTGGACCTTTGAGAGGTTGCCTTTTTCATTTATAAGAATACAATATTAAACTATAAGAACAGTGCCCCAGCCATCCATGCATACCAAAATTAGGAACAGTAATAATTATGATAAAACACCTTTCATTATGCTAAAAAAGTAATTCATTAATATAAGAAGGGATAATGAAATGCTGTTATTTACATTTTTGGTCATTAATAATCAATTAAATTTATGAAGAAAATATACATACCTTTTCCTCTTCACGCTTTCTTTCCTTCTCTTTAGCCTTTTCCTGCAAATAAGCAGTGTACTCCTCAAAGATCTCTCTCCTTAAACATTCTTCCCCAATTGCCCTGCAAGAGAAAAGCAATGGAAGTAAAAAAATGATCAGGCAAAGGTACAAATGAGAAAGGATTTTATAAATGCTGGGAGCTGCAATACCTATATTCTTGACTCTCTTCAACCAGTGATTTGGAGTCTTCCCAATCAGAAGTTGCAGTTATTTCCTACAAGAGAAATTTTGATAAAAATTTACTTGATAAACTTAAAAATCTGATCAACTACCACAAGATGATTATATTCAGCAGAATGTTCCCAAAACAGTTTTCTCTTACCTTACATGTATGTAATAGTTTTGTGAAATCATCAGCAAGGCGTTGATGCTTTTTTGCTTCCTTCTCCTCCTTCTCCTTAGATCTCTCAACCAATTCCTCGTACAAAAGCTTCAGAACACCAAATAGAATAAAACCATTATGCTAGAAGTGACAAACGGAAGTTATGTTAAGTTTGAATGGAAATGTATGCACATGATTGAAGCTTGCATGCCAATTGTTTCAGCCCTGAAATAAGTCTAAGACATTGAATAGTAAGGTTCAAGTATATAGTACTATGGTTCTTATAGGAAGACGTCTAACTTCCTATCCAAATTGGCTTCCAAATGACATCATGATCTCAGGCCCCGTTAATGAAATTATTGAACTTAAGAAAGTTATAATGCTGACTGTCGTTTTAAATGAATGTCAGCCACTTACGATAGGTTCACCACAGATCACAAAATCTCCTCCACATTCTTATAAGGAATCAGAAGAATCGGTAATTTTCATATTGAACAGTATCATCCAATCATCATCCAAGCCACTTTCATGGGGGGTCTAATTTGATTTGACTTAAAGAATACCTTCAAGTTGATAGCTGATATAGGAGGAGAACCAACTTCAACAGAAGCTGCAGCCTTAAATTCTTCAAATGCCCAAGTTGACAACATCATAATCTGCAAACATAAACGTTAGATACACATAAAGGGCAGTATATAGAAAGGGGAAGATACCACAAATACCTTTCCTGACTTCATCACATCCTTTACCCTAGTTTTGTCATCATGGTACTGTTAATATCAAAAATAAGTTAGACTTGCAGATCTCAACTGCTTGCAGTAAGACCAAAAAGCACACAAGTTCGGCAACAACCATGTTAAAGAATGCCATAGAATTGCATGCTCAGAAAGTAACTTCTAATTTCCTACGATTAAAACTAACTGTTACATTGGGAGAGGGGAAACAGGATAAGCACAGTCAGAATAAATACAGAAAAGAGAAGGGGGAAAAAAACTCAAAACAGTTCATTTTACTACCAACAAAACACTAATTCAAACTTCAGGAAGTGAAGATTCATGCTTAAATATAATAGTAATTCAAAACCGCGAGACCGGCACGGTGAGGATGACTGAAGAATGGAAAAAGGCCCAGATAAATTATTTTATACAGTCCCTGAATATATTTACGCTCTTTTGGCAACAAAGCTTATGGTTACTAGTAGCACTAACTGATTTACAAAAATTAAGTTATTAGCAATAAAAACAGGTGCTGAAATCTCAAATCTCCCATCTACTTCTAAGACAAAGGGAGGAAAAACATACCATATCTCTTTAGACATCACCACAACCCAACCTCTTTCTGTACAGTTTCCGCAAGCCATACATATTTGCATGAAATAATTTCAAAATCTTTTCGCTCAATCCTTAAAAGTTTTTCATTTGGTTATTCAAATATTCCACTTCCTTAACATCACATCTATACAAAACTGTGACATGGGAAGGCCAATATTTTATTTCAAATAAGTTTCTAACGCTAAGACAGGATAAAAGAGGGGGTAGAGACAGAGAGAAGTATGATCCACCTTATCACCACTAATATCTAACCTAGGTAGTACATAACGTACTCTGTAACGGGCAAAAATCATAGGAAACTGGAAACAACTACGTATAGAATAGATGTTAGAGCTTATTGCCTGTTAACTGATCCATGACTAAGCAAACTTAATCATCACAGGGCCCAAAAACAAACACAAACTGGAATCATATCAGGATAGTTACCTGCTTCTCTAATTCTTCAGCAACATCCTCAAACAAATCTTTTGGTGTTGAACCAGACATGTTAGTAGCAACAGCATGGTATTGGTCTGATTCCTTGACCTAATTACAAAAATATCAAAAGTTTACACCAAACACAGTTCCAGGCAGTCTCTTGTCCATTGTATTTGTTTTAAAAAAAGCAACTCCTTTTTATGTTTTCCTTAAGAATAAATCAAGAAATAACCTTCAAGCAATAGTCATGCCAGTGAGTTTTAGCTGTAAGTGACCCTGCAGCCACGTGCTCTGCCATCAATTTACGAAATGCATCACGGTTTTTTCGCTCAGCTCTTCTCAGTTTCTCCTTTTATGCAGCAACAGATAATCATAAGAACAAAATTCAGAACAAAATAAATGAGCTTGCATGCAGATTCTACCTTGTGAATCTTCTTTTGCTCCTCCTCTACTCTCTCCAATTCACGGATATAATCCTGCACCACTAGCATCAGTATTATTTCATGTTCAAATAAAAACATATAACGAGGCTACAGGTGAGAGAATATACCTGGTACACCAGTAGGCGGTCAAGTTTTTCAAGGTGCAAGCATCGTTCATCATCCTCCAAGCGATCTTGAATTTTCCGCCACTGGCTATTCACCTGTGATCAAAAAACAGATTGAGAAAGACGTCAGAGAAAACTGATTGTGAAACAGTTCAGGAACTGAAAAACAGGAATATTTGAAGAGGACCTTAATGAAGTCACAAGATTCAAGATATTTTCTATATTCTGCTACATGACGCTTGTGGTCCTCTGCAGCTTTTTCTTTTTCCTGCATTAAATGTGAGCATGAGCAACAGAGGACTGCTGTAGAATTTTTGCAAATAAGACCCTTGCTTCAAATAAGTATTATACATAACATCAGAGTTCAAGAGCATAGTGATTAATATAATTTTCAGTTAGATATAACAATCTTTGGTTTTTCCTCTCTACAAATTCTACATTTCTTTCCTTTTGTTTAGCAGTGTGACTTCTAGATTCTTAGTATGCACTATTTGAAGTAAATAAAGCAAGTATTTATTTCTTCCACTTCTTAGGCTGCTCAAAGAAAACTGAAATGATCATCTTACTTTTTCTTTCACTGCCCATGGAACTCTGAATCAATTTGTACCCTTCATCACAAGCCATCACTATGAAGACCACCATTTTCATTTTTTCTCCAAGGAATTACTTAAAGTTGCAAAGGAAACATAAAAATGAAAGCCTAGGAAAAAACTGTAGCAACAACAAAACTATTCCTTTGGTCCATTGATATTGAAAATGTTGCACAGTTTTTGACCATTCATGTGGGAAAGGAACATAATCCAAACTTATGAATTCTGCCAAATGAATGCATAGAATCGATTGCCTCCCTCTTCCAAACTCACCACCTCCCCCTATCTCCCTCCCTCGTCCAAAGTCACCTCCTCTTCCTTCTCTATTCCTCTCACCCCCTTCTCTTCCTTCTATATCTCTTTTTATATATACATATTTATATGTACAAGTCTAAGTACGTGTCTTTTAAAAGTTCCTCTATTTCTTACAATGTTTCTTTATGTCTTGAAAACTATTAACTAATGAATAGTATAAGTCTTTAGGTAATTAAACCACGATATTCCTTGATATTTAGTTCAAATCATGTGGATAGAGCATTGGCGTTCAAATTCTAACAGAAATTAATTTAGACTTAACAGGATCATTTGTTTCAAAAGAAAAAACATGAGCAAATTAAAAGCTATACGTAGTTTTAAGGATATAACTGAAAGGGGAAAAAATAAAATAAAAAGTCCAAAGAGAAACTAACACTAAGGTGTAAGGACTAAAAATTATGTTTTGCCATTTCTTGTCCATAAATATGAAAGAGAAACGCAAATAGTTATCATTTCTTTACCTTCCTCTCCAGCTCCACTATGTAGTTGTCAAAAAGATCCTCCCGATCCCTGGCTTTCTCAACAGACTTGAATCGTTCATCATTCTCAAACAAACTCACAGCTTTGCTGATATAAAATAATGCAGTGTTAAGATAATAAAACCTGTGCCTAGAATGGCAGCGCTGTTTCTAAAGATAGTAAAAGAATCCTAATATAATACAGCGACATTTCAACCTCCATTTCATTGATGAAGTAAGTTCTGTGGATTCCTGAAACGAGATCAAAGTACATAAGGCATTTTCACAAAGAGAAATATATATCCAAGGATGAACAAAGAACATTCTCAGGTGTACTAACATACTTCCAACATCTTTGAGAATTCTTGACGAGCCTTTTTCTGCCTCATTCTCCTCTCCTCAGCCTCGATTTTTTTCCTTTGACCCAAGTACTAGAATGGTACATAGCAAAGTGTATATCACAATCTAAGGGCTATCAATATTAAATGCTTGCACAACAAACTCCTTGAAAAAAAAAAAGGGTACCTCGTTAAATGCTTGCTTCCGTTCGCCTATTGTTTTTAATGCACCATATCGTTTGTCGTTAATGACCTCCCGCATTGTCTAACAGGAGATATTAACATCAATGAGAATCATTCAATCAGATAAATAAATGGCAGGAACCAAATAAAATCAGGGTACCTGCTCCCAAGTCCAATCAGACCGAACGTTTGCAGATTCAAGGAGAGCTTTGAATGCAGTTTTTGCCTCCTGAAGATAGTAATAACAAGCAAATAATAGAAGAACCACTAAAGATGATATTTAACAAAGACATTGTCATCACAGTTTTCCAGTCAAGTAAAATCAGACACGACTTTTTGTGGAGGTTTGGGAAGGCTGTTGGTTGGCAGCGGATTCTATAATACCTGTTTGCTGGCAAATACTAAAGGTTCATCATCTGAGTTTTTCTCTTCCAATGAGGCCAAATTAGCTTTTCCTGCATCAACACAACCTTTTCTTTCATCCTGCCAGCATCACAGTCAACACATCAAAAAGTAATTTAGCATTTCTCTCATATGCATCCCACTTTTGAAAGGGGCATGTAGTTAAACACATCTCTTCCTTCTCCATCAAAAGAATTCAGTATTTAAGTTCATTCGAGTTGTGCGTCAATATCCATCCCCTAATTACAACTTCCAGAGCAGCATCACGAAAACTACTCATACCTCAATATCCCGCATAGATGCTCCATCCCAAGAACTTCCAACCCCTTGGAGTGCTTGATTGTCAAAGCCACTCCTGAAATTTTTTTTAACCAAGGCAAAGCAACAGTCAAAAGGGTTACGTACAAGGCAATATTTTGCACAAATCACTACAAACAAACAAGGAAAAGGGTTACATACAATGATGTTGCATTAGCATTGGCTGAAGAGCTAGGAACCCCAGTACCTCCTGAAACAGAGGTTGGCAAAGCATTCATGGTCACAGCAGGTAGTTGGACACTAACAGCGCTTGCTAGTGCAGAATCTGCAGTAGCAATGGCTGCTAATCCACTAGCTACCGTAGGGGCAGAATCCGCAACAGATACCACAGGTGTGACTGAAATTGGACTTGAAGCCACTCCAGTTAGTGGCAAAGATAGGACGGAGGCAACTGAAATTGCTGAATTAGATACCTCATCCGATGTGACAGCAACAGTTGCAGGGACTTCAGAATTAACATTTGTCACTGCTTGAGTTGCCTGAACAACAGTTTGATGAGCTTGCTCACGAGCAAACTGGAAACATGTATTAAGCATGAGGTCAGAAAGGCTACAGGATGTGGAAGGGATGTGTTAGAAAATTTATATACCTTGAGTTCATCAGGAATTGACCATTTAGATTGCTTTGTAACCTTGTTGTAGTAGTACCTGCATAAGCCATCAAGGATTAAATTACCTTGTGGAAATAAGAGAATCAAACACATACTTGTAGAATACTAAAACACACTTTTTTCCCTCGGGAGTCGTAAATTCCTTCCAAACAGTTGATGCATCAGCCCTCTGTCACAACAACATTGATTTTCAAGTGGAGAATCTTAATTAGTAAGATAAATAATCAAGGATATCCTTGGATACCACGTATCATGTATAAATAAATGCCCAATAAAACTGAAAAAAAAGAAGGCATACTTGCTTACCCAAGGTAATGACAAAGCCACATGAAAAAATCACATAGATAAATATGAGAGATTGAATGTCAACAGTATCAATTAAAAATATAACAGCCAATTGCACGCTAAAAAGATCACGGAAAAAATATCTAATCTCAGGTTAAAGTATAATTAGTTCTGCTGCCTCAGAAGAGCTTAAAATACCCTGAAATTCACCAAATGGTCATCACTTGTTCCATTCATTCTGAACATACTCCAAGAACATCCAGTAGCAGCCATAACAGCCCAAAAATTGAAATGTATGTAGGAGAAATAAGAATGCAAAACATGTAAAGTTATAATCTTCAACCAATCCCTAACCCCATAAAAATAGTTGCCCCCCATAAATCTCGCAAAGCCTAGTATTAGATAGTTAGCCAGGGAAGAGCCTGCTAACCACCCCAAGGACCTCAATATGCAAAATATAAACCACAATGCTCAGAGAACAGAATTTGTTTCCGTAAGGAACTACAAGGAAGCAGATGATGGTTAATAAAACAACTGCGGAGTTCTCTTCCAGTGATCACCACCATCAAACAAGGCAGAAAAAGAACCAAAGCATTCAAAGTTATTGTTAACAGAAAACAGAATCAACAGGACCCACAAGGCAATTAATGAGTAAGTTAAAGTTGATATCAGGGAAATATGGGATGGACAGAGTAGAATAGCAGCAAGACTTGTAAAATACAATGGTTGACACATGGTGCAACATATAGTATCTACGAAGTAACACGGAAAGGGAACAAGAGATTAGAGTTGGATGCAAATCCAAAATATACAACTCTTTCCTTTTAATCTAGGACAAAGACAACCAACCACAGTGTTTCATTCTCATTCTATAACGTCAGTACATAACAATGCGGAATAGTATTGTTTACTCAAGTCACTTAAAAGTATGTGTCAGCCAGATTTTCCATAATAAAGTCTCCCTAAGTGACAAAGAAAATGAAGAAAACAAAATATTTCCTGTCTCCAGAAAGTGAAAGCCTGCCTCACAATGAGCATAGAGATCAGTCGTCAAAGTTCTCCAACTTGCCATCACATCTACCGACCAGAAAAACACACATGCAAAGAAAAGCAAAACTCAAATAAAACAGTATCAATAATTGAAGAATGATTATTGTTGAAATCAAGGAGTTCCTAACGCAAAATTTGATTATACAAAATATTCATAACCGACGTGAATATTAATATAAGAAAGTAGAATGTCAAGGCAAATATTGTTAATGAAATAAAGCCATGATGAAACGCATTGAAAAGTTGCGAATAACAAGTTTATTACATAGATTGATTATTATGGAAGGCATG